>MU827333.1:782230-797770 GCA_029204205.1 Desmophyllum pertusum | reverse complement strand
AAAAAGTCTTACGAAAGGAATGTTACAAAGAATGGCTTCGACGGACGACAATAATGGCCACTTGCCTGCAAGCGCAGTAGCCATAAAAATTGATTTCTACCAAAAGGAGTCAAATTCCTAGGACCCTCTGCACATATTATTATTGTTTATGTTAGTTAAGTAGTACATACACCTAATTGCAATAACGATTGTCATTTGTAATAGAAAAAAGAAAAATGAAAAAAAGCAAATTAGGAAATTAATTAGGCATACAAAACACTACATTCATGTCGAAGAAGAAACGGCCCTCAAAATACAAGTAAGTCTTCAATTTATCTTTTTTTTTTACCCATGATTAATATACAGCTATATAAAACGTTTGTGCAGTTCTCTTAGAATGCCTGCAAGGCTTTGATGATTAACCTAATAAATTCCTATTTGGCTATTTTGTCATTTTCTTTTTAGTATGACAACGTTTATTGCAATTAGGTTGTTACATGTTCCCCCCTGTAGATAGCAACGTTACCTTTTCCACACTGCTGTTTTGCCATACTAACACACACACCAAATCAGCCTGCTACACCCATCTCCCCTACGGAACACTTGGCACGGAAAAAACGGAGACACAATAGTGCTGAAGTTCAGTAATTGGCCCACAATTACAAATGCTGTTTGAAAAACAAACAGGAAAAGTACTCGTAACTAAACCTTCTAACTACAGAAGGTTTTTGAGATACACTGAATGGAACATGCACTCCCATGACTCCCATGTCATCATTATCAAATTCAAACAGTTGATTCTGCACCACTTTATTAACCTGTTTGTTTTTTTAGACTAGGTAGCATTGTGTTGTTTGTTTATTGTTTGCGTTTGGCCAATCCTGGAGAAAATTGCAAATGGTGCAATTTCCAAATGTAACAGACAGTTGCGAAAGTTTTGCTTTCATACCAAATTTAGTGCTAACATTTCAGTGTTACTACATGTAATAATTTTGTAACACCCTTTTTAACTTGTGGCAATGCGAAAAGCAATGAGAACAGCTTGTAGCATTTGGCGGACAAATTTAACTCGACTCAAGGGCTGTAAACTTTAATTGCGCTATTCAATTTATGTATATTAATTATTCATTCACGGATGTCAAGGCTCCATTGAATCCTTTGATGAAATAACACAATCTGTTATATTGAATTTTTAATGATGACAAAAGTAGTAATAAAAAACCGTATTTCAACTATTTTATCGCCTAGGCATCTTTACCAGTTTTATACTGGACACTGTATCAGGGGCATCAGACCGAACTATGGCATCATTTTCTTCATATAAGGTCAAAAGAACACACAAAATATGAGAGTGTATTACACTGTAGTATTCCCGTTGACCTGCTTCAGGGCATGCCAAATACAAATAATTATTACATAATTGAAGGGTCAAGTCGGAAACTATGCTAGGTGAAAATTCCCATAAATTTTTTTTTCAAAAGTGCCTGAATTTTTGCATGTAGCCTCCAATTAAATAGAAAAACAGGCCCTGTATTTTGTATTTATTAAGGTTTGGGACAAGTCAAGGCCGTAGTTGTTTGGTTATTTGGATTCTGTTTTAGAAAATACGCCCGTGTACCCCCCCCCCTCCCCCCTGACAATGTTGATTCCTTTTAGCAAGAATGCTGCCTAGTTTCCAACATTGATAGGGGGAGGGAGGGAGGGGAAGCTCTTTGCACTATTCGTATAAACAAGAGAATGTAGTCTTTAGAAAGCCAGAGAGTTGTTTACATAATAACGTATAGTTGCGCAGATACTGCCAAATTCCCCACAAGAGAGAGCTTTCGAGCGCTTAGCGCGAGCAAGTGGGAATGAACCGAGCATAAGTCATATGTGAAGGAATTAACATGTACAAAGTAAAGAAAAGTGATATATTTTATATGTAGTTATGCTCCGTTAATCCAAAATACGCTTGAAATATCTATAAATCTGTTGTATTTGAAGTGAGTATTGTAGTGAGTAATGTTGAGTATTACATAACTGTAGGATTGAACTGTCAATGGTATGATATGCTAGGACAAATAAAAAGTTCCAAACGTTTCGAAGCTACTGCCTCTTTATCAGTGGAAAAATGCAACTGAGTTTTGTTGACTTATGTCAACACAGGGTTCTTTGCAACATAAAGTGAGGTTGTTGATTTCACTTTGGAAAACTTTACACGCTCAAATGCTCAAACTTCACTAAAACAATGCTGAAGTTCATTGACGACAGCATTTACAAATCAGGCGAATCTTTCGATTTTTCGATCGAAGGTGGATTTCGACACAAACTTTAACGGTTAATTTAGCGGCGTTGACAATATGGGTTTTCTTGTTGTGTTGGTTTTGTATAGAAAGAAGAGAAGAAATGTCGAAAAAATAAATAATTGATCGCCCGACTGTGAGTCGAACTGGCTTCATGACAAAACCAAACCACTATAGTGGCTTAACGCTTATCACTTGCGCCATCGAAGCAACAAGCGACGTGTATTGATAATTTTATAGAATTAATCTTTGTAGCGGAACGAACAGCAAGCGACTAATGCCACGCTTCGCTGAGTTTCATTTTTTAGACAAACAAAAGGTTTCTTTGGTTTCTCGTTCAACAAAACACACTGCCTGTTTTTTTTTAATACGTTTTTTTTCTGGAGGCCACATGCAAAAATTCAGGCACTTTGAAAAAAGGGAATTTTCACTTAGCATAGTTTCCGACTTGACCCTTCAATTATTATCCCGTCTCTTGGCAATTTGGTCACGCTAGAAGCCTTGTTTCGTTAAATACCAATGGCGGCATATTGGATTATCATAGTCTCTGCACGCATGAAAGAATGTGAATTTATTAAAGGTGATCACACACTTTAACGGTCCGTCTTCCATAGATATCTTGTTAAACAAAATAAATACTATAACAGTATTTCTGCTAATACCGAAAGAAATATTTAAAAGTAATTGCAGCTATCCTGACGCAAGCAAAAATGTTCCAGTCTCTTGGCATTACGGTAGAATCCATGTCACAATTTTCAACACTTCAAATTATGTAACATGTGGATATCACGCGACGAACACGTTTAAGCTAGTAATAATGCATTTCTTTCTGCCATCACAATATTAATGTGAAACAGTTAATGAAAGAGAAAGTTGTGTGACAAATGAAGTAAAAAAAAAGAATTTCAAATGTTTTAGTAGACTGCAAAACAGTCCGTATTTTAGCGTAAGAGTCAGACTGAACGTGGCCCGAAAAGGATCTGATATCTCGAGAAAAAGAGACTGTTTTGCAGTCTAATGTTTAGAGCCATGTTTTTTTTCTCTTTATTGGTTAAATTACAATTCCTTTCTGTTAATACTGTAAAAACAATTATTTTTCTATTATTGGTACCATTTGGGCTCTTTTCATTGGTGAATTTCTTCGCAATCGGTAATTGTATTGATAACCCAATGAGACAATAATTATTGTTTGCATAAAGAGTTGAGACACTCTTCATTAAGAGGACAACTTCAGACATTTTAAAAATTATACCTTAAATTTCCACTGAATAAATTGTTTATTATACGACATAATTCTTTTCTAAAATATAGGCTTTCAACAGTGTTATCTGTAGCACGCGGTCAGGGGGACTAAGACGAGTGTAATAATACAGTCTCATATTTGCGTCTCGTTTTGGTGCATACAATGTATTCGCACTCTAAAATGCTATAATAATTTTTTTTATTTTAATAAATTTTTTTTAGTCAGTGACAACACAAATTTTAAAGTTTTTAATATTACGATGCCTGGCTACAATTATGGTATATATTATCTTCAGTTGATAAATATATTAATATATACTTCTAGAAATCAGTTTATTTTACCAAGCTTTGCTGACCTGAACTGAAGCCTCTGTTACCAGAGGAACACTTGATCAAAACTCCTTGCCAGTGTCGATGATGCTACTAAAGAATGCACTGGACAAGCTTGGCAATGTACAAAGATGTTGCTCCTTCAATCTTCAGTTGCCTTAAAGATATGATATGATAAACATCACACCTTATGTATGCATACAGTACTTGTGTTACTTGACAAAAAACAGACATTGTTATGTGAAGGGTTCCCACCGACATGTACATGTAAATACCACCCTGACAATAAAGGGCTGAATGAGGAACATAAATTAAGTGCAATTTAAAAATAGTATACAGAGACAATAATTATATAAGTTTAAACCATTTCTGTAAATTTTCTGTTCTACTCTGTTCAACTGTATTTTTCATCATCTTACCTGAGACTATGTTTGATGGCCTCACTTCTGTTCCTTAAGAAAAGCTGACAAGCCTGCCATGTAAAGTCAAATTATGAAAGTCATCAAAAACTGTGCTGCAATAAGCCTTACGATGATTGACGGTCTGTAATATGCTTTAAAAATGAAGAGGTACATTTTGTGTACTGACCAGGGAGATTGTTCTTGGTCATTTAAATAACTAGTGGCCTCTTAGCCATATTGGGTAACGATTGTCGCACTTTGAAGATATAAATAATAATAATAATAATAATATCTTTATTAATGTGTCAATGTGTTTAGCTCATAGAGCTAATTGGGGACACCTACTACAAAAGTAATTATGATTCTAATAAAAATAAAAAAAAAACCTATGTACATTATAACAGTAATAATTGAGCTAAATAAACTTAATACATTAAAATTTTAAATATTAAGATTACATAATGAGAAAATGCTTATTAAAATATAAATAATCTTAAATAATCACATGCTACAAAGGTTGCAGCAGTTGCCGCTGTCTTCCACTAGGCTGGCCAGGTCAACGCTACGGATGTTAGCTTTAAACGAGCTAAGGCTTGGTAGTTTCACGCATACTGTTTCCTAATTTCGACCAGATATATGGTCCTTATCCTAAACGGATAACTGTAATATACATCACCCAAACCTAAGTCGGCAAGAGATCCCCCTCCAAACTAAAGAACAGAGGTTCCACTTAGCACTACCTACATGTACAGATCCCCTCTTATCACAGTGTGCCAGCGCATGTCACACACCACTATAGACAATGCTTTTCAGGGGCACCCAACAACAAAATTTTCCTGTTGGTGTCGGAACGTCGTTTTTACGTTATAACTATGCTTTTTGTGCAGTTTAATGGCTTATTTTTAAACGCTAAGAAAAATGTATCTGTTCGGATACGTTAGCTGAACTTTCAAACTTCAGACAATTTTAGAGATTGAAATATTTTACCCGAATTTATTCATGAGCTGAATTTACCTAAACGAAAAAATGTGTGGTTCCAGAAAATATCCATACCCCCCCCCCCCCCCCACGGAAGACATTTTGGTTTTCACCCCCCCACCCCTCAGGAATTTCCGTTCCAAGGGGGTCTTTGATGACCCCCCTTCCCCCCAGGAATTTCCAGTATTTTTAAACATGGATCCCTCACCCCCTCGGAAATTCCAAAAGGTTTTGTACCTAAAAAAATGAAGACTCAGTTACGCAAAATATAGCTTACGTTAGTAATCACTACTGCGCCCCCAGATCGCATTTTGATCGTATTTTGATCGTACGTTTAACGGATACAATCGTATTATTATCGTATTTGAAAATACGATCACTTTACGAGCGATTCACGAGAGTGATCGTCGCGTAAATTAATCGTTACTCTGATAGTATTTCCATTTACGAGCAAAATGCGATTTATATTTTCTTCAGTTTTCGAAGACGATGTATTTACGAGCAGTTCACGAAAGTCATCTTGTCGTAAACAAATCGTACTCTGATAGTATTCTATTTACGAGCAAAATGCGATTGTTATTTTGTTCAGTTTTCGAAGACGATGTATTTATGAGCAGTTTACGAAATCGTACTTTGATAGTATTTATTTCAAGAGCAAAATACGAGCAACATTTTTAATAGAGCGAATAAGATAAAAGTTAGTGTTATACTTTTGGGTATATTTATAAATAATATAACTCGACATTTGATCACCCAAAATGGTGTGGGAGTGAGTAGTTACAGTTTATAGAGATCACAGCGGACGTCGACAAGCGAGAAGAAACTGGGAAGAAGAAAATTCACGATAATATGAAATAAGAGTCGTACCTAAAGCCTATGACGCCCCGCATCAATGACTCATCAAACTACTAGTATTTTGGGACCAATGGAGACAACAGCACACTTCAGGGTCGTCACTTCAGTATGTTTAAATATAAATATGACAAGTCTAAACCCTGTGTGTGGTGGGGGGGGGGGGGGGGGGGGGAACTCCGATATAAAAGTGACGGGGGTAATTTTTTAGGGGTTAAATTCATGGTTTGGAACCACTTAGGGGTGTTAAAATCTGAAATGACTCACCGTTAGAGTTATTCCGGTAGCTTTTAGGGTATTAAGCCGGAAAAAAATGTGACAAGAACTAGTTTTATTTATTAGTGTTACTAGTTTTGTCTTAGAATTGGTACCTCTTATATTAGGGGTGAAAATTATTTCGAGCCACGCCCACAAAACGAGATTCTGGTACCTTTTAGGGGTTCTTTGCAAAAAATCCCCCCGTCACTTTTATATCGGAGTCCCCCCCCCCGGGGGTCTAAACGTAGTGGACGTTTTAACCCGCTCTTCGCGCTCGTAGTGAAACCTCGCGCGTCGCGCTCGCGTTTCTCGCTATTACCTTGTGCTTGAGAACGAAAAAATCATCCGGAACGCGTATAGATTTTGGAGCAGGTCTATATAGTGTACGTATAACCACGTTATTTCCCCGAAATTATAGTCCATTATCCTTGAACATATAATGTAAAAGTCAAAACGAGAAGAGCAGCAATTCTCGGAGCGATTTGTGTGCATCAGGGTAAAAAAATACTTTGTCCTGCTAATTAACCTTTTTCATGTTATGGTTTGTCAGTGCCTGCAGTGAAACGCGCAAGGTTTGGAAGAAATTAAATTCATAAATTTATTATCGTATTTTCATGTAAACTGGCTTGGTATATTCTCATGTTCTTGTAACACTCCACATAGTTTATTGTTCCGACAAACCATATCATGGAAATGATTTTCATAATATTCGGAATGCATACAACAAATGACATAGGGCATGTATTTGAATCCCGTTGGTGCCTCAGGAGTTTTCCTGCTAGGTTTTCCTTGCAGATGGTTAGTTGCTTCACAACTGCGAAGATCTCTTTCACTAGAATAATTGCCCGGATAATTGTGCTACGACAAGATCCCCTTATTTCCTATTGGTCATTGACTTTTGGAGAATCAAATGGCTGGCTCAGTCTTAAAAGAGCCATAATCTGTAGGCGATTACAAACTGTTCAAGGTGGCATCCACAGACCTGGACAGGGAAAATTATTGGCTTCGCTGCGAGTGAAACATTACAATTTAATGGTACAATAAATAGCTTTAGACACTTTGTATTATGTAATTCGCATCTTTCACTCAGCTAACTTTTACAACAAACAAAACTTTTTTTTTGGGGGGGGGGTTGCAATTATTGTTTCAACACGCTACCTTCTTTGTATGGGTTTCTACTGAATTACGTGGCCACGTGGCTCTCCGCGGATGTTCAATTATTTTCGCGCCAATTTATACAGCTTGCGCGGCGACGACGCGGGCGACAACGTTGCTTTTAATTTCAAGGTCAGTCGTGAAAAGTTTTCAGTACAGTGACTTTGCAATGCGGGCTTTTAACGCGGAGCTCTTGTCCAGAAAAGGCAAAGGAAAAAGGACAAAAGAACGAGTGACGGTTTTTGGTAAGTCTTATATTATTCCTCGTTTATTTTGTGTGTGTAACATGACTAAACAGTTTAATTTGATCATCTTAATTTAACCAGGGCGATACAATTAATGAAACATTGTTGCCAGCTCGGAAACTGCGAAGCATATGACTATTTTCACTATTACTACGGTAACCAGGTTTTTAAAATGCTCGTAAAATACTAGGTTAAGTGTTTTGGTCTATTAATTTGACTGTTGTTTGACGCTGTTCACACCGGTAAAACAGAAAGTGGGAAACTTAGCGAACGTATTATATATGCAATAATCGTACAAGAGTCGAGCGATTGTCTGTCGTTAAGTTTTCCTTTTCTTGTCGGCGATTTGTTTTGCTGGTGCCGACACTGTTCGTCCCATCCCCCTTAAAAGGCTGGTTTACACTAGCGATATAACTAACTTAACAGGTTGGTTCTTCTTGTGCTTATGCTGTATACTGGGGGATTTCTAGTGAGGACAACCTGATATAGGTAGGTCGATACAAATAATAAGAAGAATAAATGTGTTCGTTCTTGTAATCATGCTTGTGCTTATGTTTATGTTTATGTTGCTGCTGTCCTTGCTAGCTTATGCTTTAATATGCTTGTGTTTATACTTACGTCGTAGTGAAAACCAGCCCGACTTAAAGGACCGGCGGACAATAAGAATGTAGGGAAGGCCATTGAGAGAGTAAGTATCAAACTCTGTTGTTAAGTCGCACGTCATTGGATATCTAGTACTTTTATAAAACGGTGGCCGGTGCGCTTTTATTTATCTGAACTGAATTTCGAGTTTCTGTTTTCCCTCCGTAGATGGACAACGCTTTCAAGCTGAGAAAATGAATTTGACGGACATCAAGGGTGCAATAAAGTCAGCCGGCGATATAATCGAAGTACAATGCCACGTGCGTGTAAGTGTCATAAATGTATCTCCTAACACATCATTACTTTATTGTACATGTATGACTTATTGTAGGCACATACCTTTTTAATCCAGTTCTCCTGTGTCGAGTTCGACGGAAAGTCGTTTGAATTGATGCCTCGGTCGTATTGTTATATCCCACCAAAACAAGAAATAGCATAATCTTATTCATAACAATGTTTTTAAACAATTATTTTCGGCTACTAATTTCTTTCTTTGTCAATTGTATTTTTATTTAAACAGGCTGGGACAGAGACATCGTGGCCTATACAGTTCATCCAAAGAAGTAGTGCACATTTTTGATGTTCTCATGGAAATGGTTTTGTATTTCACTTATTTCAGTGCTGTTAATTAAGCGGGTAATTAAGTTACATGTGTCAAATGATATCAATAACATGAATATGAATATGATTGGTTCTTACTGCAAACCACATTCAATAACTAATTTTGAGCATGAGTTACTGGTGGTGTCATTGTCTTTTTTGGTGGGTGGGGAAGGGGGGAGGGAGTGAGTGAGTCGTACTCACTTATCCCTGATGCTTTTTTGAAGTTGATTTCTTTTTGGAGGGCCGGGGGGGACCCTTTCACTCATGTACTTGAATGAGGTTATTTCGGTTGAACTGTTGGGAACCCCAAAACGCCTGCTATCGCCTGCATTAACTCAAGTTTCATTAATATTTTCACTTGGATATGTTTTTGTTAATGGTTTGATTAAACTATGACTGGTCATTGTCGGCTGTACTGCTGGTCGTTAAAATAGACTGTTCGGGCACAATGTCAATTTTATTAAGTGTTTCCGAACCATTCTCAGGATTTTACCCCCAGGGCATCCTATAATACTTCTTAAAATGATTACCACAATAAAAGAATAAATCATATTATAGGATGTCCTGGGGGAAAAATCCCGTATCTGCAAAATGGGCTATGCGCGCAATGCACGCGATTTTCATGTCGCACCGCACTCAACGTAATTCGGACTTCCGGTTCACTCTCCCCCGATTCCCATCCCCATGTTCTGATTTTACATTCCAGTTTACGTGTCACATGACTCAGTCACCAAGACCAGTTGAAACAAAACAAGGTACCGTGGCGTATGCTACTGGCTCACATTTTTAAAATACCACTTGAGAACTTTAAGTTTCAAATTTCTGTGCACACTAGTAGGTCAGTAGCCATTGCATCTGAGCCGTAAACAATCACTGCTAGCCAGAGGTCTATAACTAGAGGTTTCCATCTCTGGTATTGGGTCTTGGCCCATCAGATTAGGAGTTAGGCTATTTTTAGACATTTTTCGCGCGAAACCAGCAGCCAATCACGTTGAACCATTTTTAATATGCGAGCGCTACGCAAAGGCAGAAACTTTGCCGGCCAAGGAAAAGCGAAAAGCGTCACAGCAGAATGTAATAATTGTTTAAATACTTCACTAAATTTAGGTCAAACTTCGGTATACTTTTTGTAAAACTATAAATCGACTGAGTGATTTTTCAGTTCAATCTAAATGAAGCATGATTTGTATGAATTCGGCGGCAAAACTTGGCGCGGTGTCCAGTGGCAAGTTGTCGAAAGTTGAATGAAAAGACAAAGGTTTCTCCGCGGATTAATCTTCGTTCAATCTCTCCAAAGTTTCGTATATTCTGGAAAATTGTGCAGATGGTTTAGCTGAACATGGGAAGTTTCGAAATAATTGTGGAGCTGAACATTATATTCATTTTACAAGTTGAACGGACAGCTATACGCAGCCGAAGGTTTCACTTGTTTATACGGCGGGCGAAACTTGCGCGACTACAGAATTAACGAACTGAGCTTGAAATCAAGTTCATTGAAGTAAAAGAACAAAGGAAACCCTCAATGTCTACATGGATGGAAAGAAAGAGAATTTCACTGTGAAGTGATCTTTTGAATGATTGACTGTCACGAACGCTTGACGAACTGCCGTAAGCTCAAGTTATAAGCTTATAACGGCTTAACTGATCCATGGATATTTATTGTGCTGATTTTAAAACTTAATTCAGCTGGAATTGACAAGCCTCGTCGAAATACAAGGTAACAATACTGAATAGACTAAGCTTAAACTTGTGTTGTAAACAGGTTTTCATTCTTTGGACGAATTAATTGTGTCCGCGGTCTTCCCGTAAATTAATTTCAGGCTGCCTTTAGTGCTCTTTCAGTCGCATTAGTTGTACATTTTACAGGCATTTCCCATTAAATATTTCGTTCCAAACTTCGTGCATTATTTAGTAGAATTAACTTTTGTTTGATTTAGAAGGGCCAAGGCTTTTTACTTAGTGATTTTAGCCATCTTTTCAATCGACGAACAAACCGTCTTGAACAAAAATTGTCGAGCTCGCGCGTTCAATGACCATATTTGTCAGGCATGGTGAGTGATTGGCTGCTGGTTTCGCGCGAAAAGTGTCTAAAAATAGCCCAACTCCTAATCTGATGGGCGGCGCGCAATGCTAGATGGAAACCTCTAGTTATAGACCTCTGCTGCTAGTCATGAACAACATAGTCAGCATGAGGATAATTATTTCGGTTCTAATACGCAATAAAATCTTAAACATAAGGGATTTTACCACTAAAATACGATCAGTGTATGATAAAGTCTCCGAGATGAAGGCTCCGTATTATGCTCGTATTTAATTGATATTATCGTATAAACCTCGTACGCGGCTCGTAAACACGACATTTTACGATAATAATACGACTGGAAAAATCGACTTTTGATCGTAAATTCGTCGTCTTCGCATCTTAAAAACGACAAAATACGATCAGTTTCAAAATTGATTTACGAGAGAAACACGACCGAATTGCGACATACGGACGACTGGAATACGCGTAAATTACGACCTAAATCATTGTAATTTACGATCGATTTACGACGTGAATGCGATCTAGGGCGGTCACGCCAAAACGCAGACCGTGCGGACTGCAGACCGTGCAGACCACGCAGACTGTGCAGACTAAGTACTTTTTTTTCACCTTGTTCTCAATTTTATCTCGAACAAATCAAAATAGAGTTCGTTTATATATTTTATACATCAGAGTGAGCCAGTTAAAACTTACACACGAACAACAAACGAAAGTTCGAACCCATGTATCAATTTCAAATCTATCGAGTTAATTACACGGCCGACTACACTTTAGAGTTACTTCACTGAGCAACGTAATATCCACCAGGTGAACAGCTACACGGAGCCAAAAACGTCAGGTCGTGGTCAAACATGTGCAAAACTCAAAACTTTACCCGCCTCTGCGGGGAGCCAAAATAAATATTATAATTAAGTTTGGGCGGGAAAGACAAGACTCAAGGCTTTCAATTAGTGGGTTATTGTATTCAAGAAATATAAAACACGCCTGCCAGTGTTTACATCTGTGTTTGACATAGCTTGATACAAACACGTGTGTGAGTTTTGGTGAACTCAACTTTGCGAGGTACTTGCATGCCTTGCTTGGGAGCGTGTAAAGCTTCATGATTGTTACATATATAGTAACGCTGACGCGTAATTCATGCTCTGTGAGCAGTTTAGCCATGTTTGAAGTGCAGTGTTTTCGAGTTTTGGCCTCAGGACCGCAATAACTTGTAAGTAATATTATTCGCCGCATTTCGATTGTTAACGACAGCCTTGTCGATAGCGTAATTTGTGAGATAAGATATAGAAATCAGAGAGTTTCGGTCTAGAATAGGGCATCATTTACCGGGAAACTGATCAGTGGTTTGGAGAATTTATTCTAGAAACAGATTCCTTACTCGTCTACGGCTGTTTGTAAAAAAAAAAGAAAAATGAAACTTAGATTGAGATCAAGGTGAAAAAAAAAGTACTCAGTCTGCACAGTCTGCACAGTCTGCACGGTCTGCGTGGTCTGCAGTCTGCAGTCTGCAGTCCGCACGGTCTGCGTTTTGGCGTGACCAGATCTCGGGTACAGTAGTGAATCCGATCGCTTTTCATCAACACGCACACGGCTAATAGAGTTTACAGAAAGAACAAACAATGAACGTGAATCACAAATTTAATCCAAAGAAAGAAAGAATATCTTTCTTTCCAATCAAAAATTTAACTTACTTGTCTTGAAGTCTGATTATGTTTTTGTTTTCAAGACACTTTGCCATTGTTGAGCGCTTGCACGACGAATGAAAATTCGAAAATCGTTCGTGTTCGTAACAAAGCTGAGCAACCTGGCTTTTCCAAGAAACAATGGCCAGGGGACTGCGGAAGGGAGTTTGGTCGGCCATTTTGATCCCGTTCGGTTCAGTTCGTGCTTGCAACTGTGCTTGCAACTTCAGAGACATTTTTTTCTCATTTAGAGAGGCGGTAAACTCAAAAAATAAAAGATACATGAAAGAACAAGATGTTTGGGTTTATTTCAATGGCCAGAATGTTTGATTTGGCTTGGTTCATTCCTCGAAAAATAGAGACAAAGTACGTTAAGTATTATTTCTTACGAATTTGTTGTGTTTGTTCAGAAGGGAACCCTCTGGAAAACAAGCTCTGCGTGAACCCCCCTCTCCTTCGGAATTCCTGGGCCTTTAACCCCCCCACCCCCTCGGAATTTCCAGTTGTCTTCCGTGGGGGGGGGGGGGGGGGGTATGGATATTATCCTAGGCGATTATAGGCCTTCCGAACAGATATTCCACAGAAACGATTCGTTGGGGGTACGTAGTATCGAAAAACGAAGACCCCTAAAACGAAGACCAGAAGACCTACTCGAAAACGAAGACCCACTCGAAAACGAAGACCCACTCGAAAACGAAGACCCACTCGAAAACGAAGACCCACTCGAAAACGAAAAAAAAACAAATTATGCAATGTTTTGGGCCACGGATGAGTTTGGTGTTTGATATTGCGTGACACAATAATGACACTTTTCACGCCTCACCCCTCCCCACGGCTGAAATATCAGAGAAGGAAATAAATTTCCTAGACACAAACAATTTTTAAAGGCGAAAGATTTAACAAAGACTCTGTCTTTGACATTAGAACGCATTTCAAACCTACTGAGACGTTCCAATACACGCATATTCTTCCTGCCACGCTCCAGGTGTCAGGAAAGGTTTTATCAAGGGCGAGGCCCTCAGACTTCTCAGACTTCTCTTGTTGTGGTTAACAAAGTCCTCAGAGATGTTAAATTCACAGACAGAAAGTCGGCACTCCGACAAAGACAAAAATTGCGTAAGAAGATACTGCCCAGGGATACTGCCTTTCGTCACAAAATATAATCCATCAGTGCCAAACCTAAAGAATATTTTAATGAGCAAATGGCATTTAATTGAGAATCAACCTTTGCTGAGAGAAATTTATCAAGAACCACCAATTATATCTTACAAGAGAGGAAAATCTTTAAAAGCCCGGGGTATCCAATCGATGGAAATCGATGATCGGAAAACCAATTGATCAAATCAATATCAATCGATAAAATTAGTTAATTGGTATCGATTGGTATCGGTCAATCGATGATCAATCGATAACCACACAAAAACCGCTCATCGATTGCTATCGATTGGCAAAATACTCTGATCAGCAAGCTCGAACGAGTTTGAGAAGGCCCTGGGGACGAGGTTGGCAAAACAAGTTGGGCCCAGTCTTATCCAACGCAAAGAATATACCCTGCTGCACGTGCACTCAAATTACCACTTGGCCGTCACTGTCATTCCCGTGTCATTATGTCGACACAAGAAGTCCGGGAAGAAGTTCAACTATCTATAATAAGGTGTATCGTTTTTGAGGTAAACGTCGGCGAGCTCTTTACTGCTAGTACGGAAAGAGGGGAGAACGCGGAAATGCGTTTAAAGTTGTTAACCATCGTGGACATCTCGGCCACCCACCGCAGTCCGAGCTTGTGGATCCTCTCTGACTAACTATCAGCTGATAGAAACCTCGAGCTTAGCCGTCCAATTGTTAAATCGTAAGAGAAAGTAGAGAGAGAAGGAAATAAGTCTTGTTCTCGCTGTTAAACGTTCAAAGCATTACAATAAAATGTGTTAACAATTAACGCGTGCAAAGATCATTAGATGTGCTGTGAAACGTGACAAAATTTGCAACCAATCGATATTATCGATTGTTATTGGAAATCGATACCAATCGATAATCACAACAAATCTTCATCATCGATTGGTCATCGATTATCAATATCAATCGATTAATTGATATCGATTGGTATCGATTGTCATCGATCATCGATTTCATCGATTGGATACCCCGGGTTAAAAGACATACTCGTCACGAGACCAGCAGGAGTCGTGTTAGGCCTGTCAACACTTGCAAACAACATCTGTGCAATGTGACCTCTTTCACACGCGTCTCGTATTACCCTGGGTGGAGGGCAAAGGGTTTTTGCGTGACGCGTGATGGCCAAAAAAATTTCATGGGTCTCGCAGTCTTGTTTTTTTGAGTGGTTCTGTATGGTCTCGAAGTCTCGATTTTTTTGTAAAGCCGTTTTGCCATCGACGGGAATGGCAAAATCGCACAAAAACTCGTAAATAGCGGCACAAGTCTTGTTTAGTTAATTATTATTTTGTTTAGTGTTTTGTTTTATAGTCGGTTTCGTCGCGGTTTTCGTTTCATTTCGCAAAGTACAGTTTGGTTTCGTTTCGTTTCGAAAAGTACAGTTTGGTTTCGTTTCGTTTCGCAAAGTACAGTTTCGCTTTCACATATTTGTAGGATTTCAACGAAACCAGGACAAGACGTTCTCAGTCTGCTTATTGTTCATTTCCTGTCATTAATATTTTGTCACGCAACCCTTGGTCAACAATATTCCCCAAAACATTGCGTAGGCAAAGCGGTCAAAAGAACTGTCGTAATTTTTTTCCTTCGTTTTCGAGTGGGTCTTCGTTTTCGAGTAGGTCTTCGGTCTTCGTTTTAGGGGTCTTCGTTTTCGATACTACCATTCGTTGGGTGCCCCTG
>MU827333.1:634634-781730 GCA_029204205.1 Desmophyllum pertusum | reverse complement strand
ACGGTACCCCGGGAAATGGTTGGTGTAAAAATTTAAAAAGAGTGAAGGGGGAAAACTTTAACCGAAATCAGTTGGCAATCTTAAAAGAAAATTATTTTTTAAGTTGTTTTTTTATCTTTTTTTGGGTTTATGGGTTTTTTTCCAAACGGTCCATAAAAAAAAAGGGGAAGTTGGGTTCCCTAGTGGGGTTTAAATACGAAATCCTTTGCCCTTTTAAATTTTTTAATTTTCCCAAAATTTTGTAGTTGGAAATTTAAAAGGAAAAAATTCTTAAAAAAATTTATTTCTTGCTGGGGGGAAGCTTTTTTTTTACAAAATTTTTTAAAAAAAAATTTTAAAAAAAGTTTTTTTTTGGGTTTTTTGGGAATAAGTCCCCCTTAAAATTTTTTTAAAAAATCCCCCTACAAAAAAAAAAAAAAAGGGAATAAAAAAAATGGGGGGCGGGAGAAAAAAAGAGCCCCTACCCCCGATTCAACCCTTTGGGTTTCATTTTCCCCCTGGGAAAAAAGGAGACCCTTTTGGGGGGCCCAAACAGTACAAAAAAAATTGGGGGGGAAAAAGAGGTAATTTTTCCCCTTTGCCGGGGGGGGGCAATAAAAAAAAATGGGTCTTTGGGAAAAAATTTTGCCTGGAAAAAAAGCGTCGGGGTTTAAAAATTTTTCCCTTAAAACCCCGGAAAGAAACTGGGTTTTTGGTTATTTTTAAGTCGCCTTGGAATTTTTAAAAAATTTTGTAAAGTTTGCAAACGGGAGTCGAAGGGGGTAAGGGGGGAAATTTCGAAGGGGGTAAAAAAAATTTTTTTTTTTTTTGGGGATTTTTATTCTTTATTCTCCGGGATTTAGGGTTTTTTGTGCACCGGGGCGAAAAATTAAAAAAAAAATCCCGACGAGAAAAAACCCAATCCGGAAATTAATTTGCTTTTTCTTTGGGTTTTTTCATCCCTTATTTATTTTTAAAAAATTTTTTTAAAAAAACCTTTTTAATTGTTTTAAATTTAAATTTGGTCATGTTTTGTTTTGCGCTTTTAAGCCTGAAAAAAAAAAGTTTGGGTTTTTCTTGAATTCCCCAGGGTGCTTTTATTTTTTTTCCCGGACCCGGGGGGTTTTGGGGTCTTATTTTTCGTGGCGGTTTTTTCCTCGATAGTCCGAAAAAAATGACTCGTAAAAAAAATCCCTCTGGGGCCAGGGGTGGGTTTTTGGGGCAAAAACCCCAAAAAAATCCCGGGGGGGGGTTTTTTCAAAAAGGAAAAGGAAACCAGGGTAAAAACCCCCTCGACAAAAGAAAAGGGAGGCAAAAACCCACCGGGCCCCGGAAAAAAAAAATTGGCAACAAGGGCAATTTAAAAATTTTTAAAAAAAAAAATTTTTTAAAAAAAGGGGAAAAAAAGGGGGGAAAAAAGGGTTTTTTTTTTTAAAAATTTTTTTTTTTTTTTGGGGGCTTTTTTTTGGGGGCCCGAAAAAAAAACCCTTTTTTTAAAAAAAAAAAAACCCCCTTTTTTTTTTGGGGCCGGGGGGGGGGGGGGCCCCCAAAAATTTTTTTTTTAAAAAAAAAAAAAAGGAAATCTTAAAAAAAAACCCCCCCAAAAAAAACCCCTTTTTTTTTAAAAAACCCTTTTTTTTTTTGGGGGGAAAAAGGGGTTTTTTTTTCGGGTTGTTTTTTCCCCCGGGGGAAAAAAAAATTTTTTTTTCCCCCTTCCCAAAAAAATTTTTTTTTAAAAAAAACCAAAGGGGGGGTTTTTTTTTGGAAATTTTTTTTTTTTTTTTAAAATTTTTTTTTTTTTTTTTAAAAATTTCCTTTTTTTGGGGTCTTTTTATAAAAAAATTTTTTTTTTTTTTTCCCCCTTTGGGGTTTTCCCCAAGGTATTTTGATGGGCCCCTTTTTAAAAAAAACCCCCAAACCAAAAAACCCGAAAAAAGGAAAAAAAAAAAAAAAATTTTAAAAAAAAATTTTTTAAAAAAAACCCCCTTTTTTTTTTACTTTTTTTGGGGGTTTTTTTTCCTTTTTAAAAATTAAAACCCCTTTTTTGGGGAAAAAATTTTTCCGGAAAAAAAAAAAGGGGGGGAAAAAAAACAAGGGTTTTAAAAAAAAAAACCCGGGGTTTTTTAAAATTTTTTTTTTTTTTTTTTTTTTAAAAAAAAAAATTTTTTTCCCCGGGCCCCGGAAAGGGAAAAAAAAAGGGAAAAAACCCCCAAAAAAAAAAAACCCCCAAAAAAAAAATTTTTTAAACCCTTTTTTTTTGGAAAATTAAAAAAAAAAAAAGGGGGCCCCCTTTTTTAAAAAAAAAAATTTAAAAAATTAAAAAAAAAGGGTTACAATTTTTTCCTTTTTTTTCCTTAAAAAAAAAAAAAATTTTTGGGGGTTCTTTTAACAAAAAAAAAAAACCCCAAAAGGGGGGGGGGGGGGAAAAAAAATTTTTTCCAAAAGGGAAAAATTTTTTGGTTTTTTTCCCTTTTCCATTTGGAAAAAAAACCCTTTTTCCCCCCCCAAAAACCCTTTTTTTTTTGGGGGGGGGAAAAAAATTTTTCCCCCAAAAAATTTTTTTCCCCACCCGGGGGAAAAAACCCGGGGGGAAAAAGGGGTTGGTTTTCCTTTTTTGGGGGGTTTTTTTCCCCTTTATTTTTGGTTTTTTTTCCAAAATTTTTTTTTTAAAACGGTTAGTTTTTTTAAAAAAAAGGGGTTTATTTTTTCCCCCAAAAAATTTTTTTTTTTTTTTTAAAAAAAACCCTTTTTTTGGGAAAAAACCTTTCCCCCCAAAAAAAAAATTTTTTAAAAAATTTTTTTTTTTTTTTTTTTTTTAAAAAAATTTTTTTTAAAAATTTTTTGGGGGTTTTTTTTTTTTGGGGAAAATTAAAAAAAGGGGAAAAAAAAAATTCCTTTTTTCCCCAAAAAGGGGAAAAAAAACCCTTTTTAAAACCAAAAAAAAAAAAAATTTTTTTTTTCCCCCTTTTTTTTTTTAAAAAAAAATTTAATTTTTTAAAAACCCCCCAAGGGTTAAAATTTTTTTTTGGGTTTAAAAACCTTTTAAAGAAAAAACCCCCTTTTAAACCTTTTTAAAAACCCCCCCAAAAATTTTTAACCCTTTTTTTCTTTTTTTTAAATTTTTTAATTTTTTTCCCAAAAATTTTAATTTTTTTTTTTTTTCCCCAAAAGGGGGTTTTTTTGGGGAAATTTTTTTTTTTCCCCCAAAAAACCCCCCCGGGGTTTTTTTTTTTTTGGGGGGGGTTTTTTTTTTTTTTCCCCCTTTAAACCTTCCCCCCGGGACCCCAAAAAAAAATTTTTTTTTTTAAAAATTTTTAAAAAACCCCCCTTTTAATTTTTTTTTGGGTTTTGGGGTTTTTTTTAAAAAAAATTTTAAACCCCGGGTTGGGGGCCCGGGGTTTAAAATGGTTAAAATTTTTAAAATTTTAACTTTTAAAGCCCGGTTTTTTTTTTTTTTTTAAAAATTTTTTTTTTTTTTTTGGGAAAAAATTTTTTTCCCCCCCAAAAAAATTTTTTTTTAAAAATTTTTTCCCTTTTTTTTTTGGGAAAAAAAAATTTTTTCCTTTTTAAAAATTTTTTTTTTAAAAAAATTTTTTTTTTTTTTTAAAAAAAAAAATTTTTTTTTTGGGCCAAAAAAAAAAGGGGGTTTTTTGGGGGGGGCCCCCAATTTTTAAATTTTTCCCCCAATAGCAGTCTGCTGTATTGCAAACTTCAGACAGCTCAGGGAACCAGCAGAATACTTCCTTTTTCACCATGGACTCTAGTGTGCCATAAAAATAGCCCATATACACCGTGAAAAAAGCTGAGAAAAAACGACACTTACACTGCCACATCACTGTTGCTGTCTCTAAATGCATCTGCCACACTGATTACTCTGCTTCACACCTGTATTCCTCGACGCCCTAGCTTGCACTACTGTTTTATATTTGGTGAGCACACACCATCATCTGGAAGGGGTCGGGGAGTCAGGGGGGGGGGGGGGAGAGAATCAACACTACCGCTGACCATCAGGCGCTGATTCAAGAATACCTATTGGATGGGGAGCGATCGCCAGAAGCTTGACATGTCAGAGTCACATTGCCACCTTCATTTACTATCTCGTCTTGTATTGCCTTTATGGATGAAGGCACTGTATACAAAAGAGTCATAAGAAAGAAGGCTAAATTGGATATTCCACTGGCTGATTGAAATGAAAGAAGTAGTTTAAAATGTTTTTCTTCACACACCGCTGTGGCCTGGGTAATAGGTCCGTGTGACGCGTTGAGGGCGGGCAGTTGTTTTTGTTTGCGTCCGCCATTACTGACCTTCCCATCCACGCCACTGCCAAAGAATTTTCAGTTGTATGTCAGCGTTATGAGCAATGTACAACGCTTGTAATTTTTTTTAAGCTTCCCCATTTTTAGCATGAATTTTGTTTTTAATAAAATTTACAATCAAGGTCATGCTTGGTGTCGGATCCGGCTTGACATGGTTGACATGGCTACCCAGTGGTGTGTGAGAAGATATTACCATAAAAGCAACAACCTTTTGGATACTTCCAATGTGGAGTGTTGAAATAATTTTGAATGTCTAACAAACAGTACAAAGTATTGTGCCCTTCATAAATAGTTTACAGAACTCTTGAAATGAATCATAATAATTGTTATTACTGACTTCATGGCTGGGTTCATTTTCTGCAGGCTAGGGCAGACACACTCTTTACGGCATACTGTGCATGTATGTACAGTATTCTTCACAATGTTTTTATGGGTATTGTCTTGTCGTTAATAAATCAGTTAATAATCATCTGGGATAAAATCAAAATAAATAAAAGAGGCCATGCCAGGAAAGCCATAGCCTGCGAGCGCAGACGTATTTCCGGCTCGAGTTGCCCCGCCGAAAACGGCGGGGCACTCGAGCCGGAAATACGTCTGCGCTCGCAGGCTAGGAAAGCCACTATGGTACTTCAGGTTATAACTGTCTTCCTGTTACATGTACTCTTGCAGTACCAGAAATAGAAGTTCACAGCATAATGGTGAAGTCTTGTGTTGCTTACAAGTTGTTCTCTGATGTTTTCTGAAGCAATCCTGACCTACTGTACAGTAACAGTTCCTAAACTACAGCACTCTATTATTATTTTTAGCTAATTAACAACCGTATCGCTTAAATGGAGGTTTGGGTGCCTGGGACATCCAGGAGCTTCCACTTTTGGCAGCCAGCTCCTAGATGGAGAACGGCCCCCATGGCTGGCAAATCCTGGCAACCCGGCCATGAGCCCCCACGCCAGGGAAACAGGCACCCGTCACACTGCCAAAGCAGTGGGAAAAATGGGAGGGAGGGGAGGGGAAAAACGCTGAAGCCTAGAACACACCAGAAGACCTCGAAGAATTAACGCCCGCCACAACACAAACGCTAAAACACGCTCAACTCTGAGAGCAGATGGAATCATAGCACATGCCAAATACCACTGACCTCCAAGTGATCACTGGCGCTCTTGTTGTTAACTCCGTTAAAATTAAATTTTAACTGCATTTAACATCCTTGCATTTCTAAGTTTTGTTTAATTAATTGAAATGTCATATAATATTATTCATTGAAGTTACTCATGCTTCAAAACCAAAATATTAAACATTACTGAAATGCAAAAGGCAATAATACATTTGCATGTGGTTAAAGTCTGTCAGCAAGACTAAGTGGCTGATCAGGCTGCGCTTAAAGCCCCCGACACACTTGGCGATTTTATACGCTCGTCACAGCGAATTTGATCGCCAGTGAATTTCGTCGCTGCGTGCTGCGACACACTTGGCAATTTTTTCCGGCGATTTTTCTGACGATTCGGTCCTAAGACATTCTCGGAAATCGCGAAATCTGCTTGGTTGAATAGTTGGCGAGTGACGATTTCAATTGCGGGACTGGGCACACTTGGCGATTGCTGGCAAATTTTATGGCCAATATCTGACATGCCAGATATCGGCGATTTTGATCGCAGGTCGCGGCGATCAAAATCGCTGACGAAATTCGCCATCGCAGAAGCGGGCACGCTTGGCGATTTTCGCCGATCGCCGCAACGAGCGTATAAAATCACCTAGTGTGTCGGACTCTGGTTTTCAAAGCGCGAAGAGACTAGGAGTACTACTCCCCTGGATGGGATATTATATATAAGTAGTCCATCTCAGGTAACCCCTCATCAATCTTTTCAGTTTAATTTGGACAGTTGAACAAAAGTAGTTCATCCTGGTTGATGTGTGACACTTAATGAAGTACATCAAAAAGAGATAAATATTGTGATGAATCACAAAGGTTCCGGGCATCTTCAATGTTGAAAGGTTGCCGAGAGAGGCACTGTGAGAATACGAGGGTATTGACTAAGAACACAACACAATGATCCCAGCCAGCACTCGAATCCGGACCGCTTGATCCAGAGTTCAACGTGCTAACCATCAGCCCACTGTGTCCCAAATGACTTAACGTACTAACACTATACTCTATACCAGCTGGTATTGTATTTGAAACAAACATCGTGTTATTTTGAGCACTTACCATTACCATTAACAGTAACACTTTGACTGTGTTCTGTTTCTAAAGTGTTATTAGCCACACATTTGTAGATGAACACTCCTCCACTTGTGAAGTTTTTGATCCATCTTCCTGAAGTGTCTGAGATAGAAGTGTCATTCTCTAACAGCTGGTATGACGTCACTGATGGATTAGCATCAGCTGAGCAGTTCAAGCTGATAACATCACCCTGACATGCTTTGTTGCGCACAGATGTTACCAATTGCACATTCCCTGGATGGTCTGAGAAAAAAACATTATATACTCTGCTTTTTAGTGCAGAGTTTTTGAAGGAACTCGCACTTTTGTGATGGTTTTAAGTGGATAACGTCTGCTATGGCACTATGAAGCTATGTTGGTGAGGTGTAAAATCTTGCGGGGGTAGAGGTTGTGTGGGTGTATAACAGAATAGCGGCAACCTCGTTCCCAGGGTCTCTCATCTTCCCGCCCCCTGGAGCGAGAGAAGAGAGACCCTGGTCTGGTCTGGTCACGTGTCTAATTGACATTTTCAAACCCCAGGGAGGGCTCCTATAATTACGAATCTTTGTCGCGCTTTCTTTTGTCGACAACAAAGCGAGGCCAGAAGCTATTAAAACGGTCACTGTTCACACTGTCAGGCAAGCAATGTTTTTATACAGCAGTCTTCAGTTCGCTGTTTGCAGCAGTTACTCCAATGTTTAGAGGCAATTTACTGTGGCCGAGATGTCTATGGAAAATCGACGAATTTCCAGCGCGCTAGCGCTGCTCCACGGCAGGCAAGGTCTCGAAAGGTCAATGTCGTATCGGAGTCAATTGTCAAAGCGTCATCATTATATAAAATTTACACTGACGTCTGAACATTTCCACAAAGAGGAATAATTTTTTTTTTTTTTTTTTTTTTTTTTTTTTTTAATTGCAACACAAAAAAAACACTACTTACAATACTAATACTTACACTACTTACAATACTAATACTTGCACTACTTACAAAATTATACCTACACTACTTACAATACAATGCTTATAATACAATACTTACACTACTTACAATGCGATACTTACAATATGATGCTTACTTACATTACTGAGACTTACACTACTAACAAAACGATACTTACACTATTTGCAATACGATACTTAAACTACTTATATCTTATTTATTTATTTTCTTTAATTCTCTATTTGTCAACTGTCACTTTCCTGCACAAAACAACTTTACACCACTTTCTATTTATATGTATTTTACATTACTTTACAATCGAACAATAATTGAGTACGATTTAAACACATAAGTAGGGGATATTTACAAAAAGACGTATTTTTGGAGGAGACATCGTTTTCCTATCTCTGTCTGTCTAAACATTTTCAAGCTGAAATTTGAGTAGAATTCTTTCGACGAATACGGGAAGGAGGATAGCTTTGTTATGCAACTTACTAGTATATATATAGTATCTCATAAAAAGTGTTGTGTAGTTGAATTTCTCTAATAAACGTTTTTCATATGGACCAGACATAATGCCAAATATTTTTTCTTCAGAGGTCGGGGCAAACTGAGATTTGTTCGTTAGATTAAACCAGTTGATAACCTTGTTTACAAAGGTTTTTACAAATTGACACTCATTAAACATATGATCAATGGAGTCATGCTCACCACAATACAGACATTCATCATCCGTTTTTATACCGTATCGATAGAGTTCCTTTTTGGTAACTATTATTCTGTGAATTAGTTTGAATTGGAATTCCTTTAATTTGCTTTCTTTACACACATTTCTTAATGAAGTGAAATTTTCTTCCAAGCGTCCCTATCCACGTTTAGAGTGTTATTCCATCTCATTGGACCAGTTTGGCTCACCGTGTGTGTTTTGGAGTTTAGAAGACGATAGAAATCGCTCGTTTTGGCTCTTTCTAATTGTAGTTGTGTTGATTCATCAAATTGAAAAAGATGATCGTCCCCGAAGTATGATTCCTTTTTTATTGGCTCTATGTGTTTAGCTTTAATCAATAAATGTTTCGGAATAGCGCTTATGACCTGATAGAAGTGAAGGAAATTCGTTTTACAGGATTTGTTTTTGAATTCCTGGTATGACATTAGCTGCCCATCTTTGTTTAGCAGATCTTGAATAGACAGAATATCTCTCCTGAACCATTCATTGATGAACACAGGCTTTCCCCCAACAAGTATTTCTTTGTTATTAAATATAATTATATCTTGTGGTTGTTCATAGCTATAAAAGAGTCTTCATTCCTTGAAATGTGCTAGAATGTCTTTGTAAAACGCTGGCAAACCTTGTAGATATTTCACATCATAGTTACACCTTAAGAGAAAGTTCAGACCTCCCTAGTCTTCTTAAGTAATAATCTGGAACCGTTTTCCAGTTCTTTTTCCCTGAGTAAGAAGTCTCGGAATCCAAGCAACCTGAGGGCTTTAAACATAATTCCTATGTCGGTCATGCGTATGCCTCCTTTGTCCAGATCTTGATAGAGCCCAGTTTCTTTAATCTTATCTCTCTTGTTTTCATAGAAAGTTAAATAATTTCGTTTTAATTATAGGGGTCATTTCTTCCGGAACAGTGAGATTTGACGCGGAATAGATGAGTTGCGATAGACCCAGAGATTTGATTATCAACACTTTTCCCAAATAGTGTAAGATCCCGTGTCCCTCCACAAGTCTAGATTGGTTTGCAGTTTTTGTAATTTGAGACTGAAATTCATCTGATTATTTCCTTTTTCGTCATACGAAACATAAATTCCTAAGATTTTAACTGGACTACGTAACCATTTCAATTGTAAGGGATTGTTCTTATTTTTCTCCCATTTTCCCAGCCAGATTCGCCTTTGTTTTTTTACGGTTCAATTTTAAGCCAGCCAGCATTCAAATTTGTCGACTATCTTTAAAGCATTTTCGACGGAAAACAAGTCAGCGCAGAAGAGGTTCGTATCATCTGCGAATTGGCTCAATTTGATTTCGTTTCCTATATTTTAATTCCCATAATACTTGAGTCTTGTCGAAGTTTGTTGGACATTAATTCTGCTGAAAGGATGAACAAAAACGGTGATAGAGGGCATCCTTGTCGCACACCTCTGGACGGTCTAAACCAGTTTGTTAAGAAACCATTGTTTATCACAGCACTCTCAATTGTTTCTATAAAAGGTGCTGATCCATCTTTTAATACCCGTTCCAAAATTGAAAGTGTCTAATGTTTTCATTATAAAAGGCCATTCGAGGGAGTCAAAAGCTTTCCGAAAGTCAAGTGATATTAGAATACCTGGATATTATATGACTTGGTATATTCCATTGCATCTATTATAAGCCGGATATTTTCACCAATATATCGCCCTTTAACAAATCCTGTTTGATCAGGATGCACTAGCTTCGGTAATGATGCTTCTAATCTTTCGCTATTGCCTTAGTCGCTATCTTACAGTCAACGTTAAGTAGTGTTATTGGTCTCCAGTTCGATAAATCCAACAGGGAGCCATCCTCTTTTGGTATCAAAGTAATGACTCCTCTACGTTCGTGAAATGGTAAGCTCATTGCCTCGTAAGCCTCATTGAAACTGTCAATGAGATTCTGTCTGCCCGCAGTTCGAAAAAAATACTTTATAAAATTCTACTGTAAAGCCGTCTTCACCGCGGAGACTTGTCGTTTTTGGAAAGTCTCCCAAAACTTTCTTACACTCTTCGTACGTGAGGAAACCATCCAATCTTATTCTCTCTTCATCCGAGAGCTTCGGAAGTTGCAAATCTTGAATGAATTCATCGTACTCGCGTTGCGGTACGCTACTTTCGGACGTGTAAAGATCGTTATAATAATTCTCAATGACGTCTAAAATCTTAGTCCCGTTATTGGTTACTGTTTTCGTCTTCCATTCGAAGTTCAACGATAGTCCTTTTGTTGTAATTTCTTTTTTCGAGATTAAAGAAATATTTGGTGGGACGTTCCACCCTTTTCCACCCGCGGCATTTTGATCTAAAAATTGCCGCTGTCCCTTTTTTCTCATATATTGATTGAAGTTCCGTTTTGAGATCTTCATATTCTTTCAAAACCCGGTCAATGTCAGAGGAATGAAAGTTGTTACAAATAATGTTGTCTAAAGCCTCCAGCTGTCGCGTGATTTCCAGTTCCCGGCAGTTAATTGATTTAGCCCTTTGTTTACTGTAAAGATATGGTTGCCGCTCTAATTTCCATCTTCAACATCTCCCAAAAAACCCGTTTATCTGCCAACTCAGCGTAATAAATACACGTTTCAGAATACGTTTCACGGATTTTGGTAACATAGTGATCGTCATTCACAAGGTATTATTAAACTTCCAAAGTCCGGGTCCTCTTGGTGTTACGTTTAACCAAGACAAAGAAAGGAAAATTGCTTTGTGATCAGGCGCTATAGAAGTGAAAATTGAACTTTTATTCACGTGTAGCGTCAGATTTTTGGCCACTAAAAAAAGTCAATTCTGGATTTTACTTTTAGAGACTTTGACTCATAGGAGTACTTAAGCAGCTTTGGGTATCGTAATCTTTGAATGTCTACTAGATCAAGGATATCCATAGTAGTCAAGACAAGATTTCTATAGATTGTTGGTTTCCATGGTACGCCTCCAATTTTGTCTTTTTTTGAGAGAGTACAATTCAATCACCACCTACGATTAGCGTGGTAAGTTCTGATTTGTCTATCAGGCAATTATTTAGTTCTTGTAAAAATTCTAATTGTTCATTTTGGCTGTTGGGAGCGTAGATATTACAAAGTGATAATTTTACAGAGCTGAGAATAATAGTAATTAGCACAATTCTTCCAGAGTTGTTACTGAAAGAATATTCGACCCTGTTTTGCATCGTAGGGTTAACAAGAATACAAACACCTTTGCTGTGTCTAGTACCATGGGAAAAAAATATTTCACCTCCCCATTCGTTTATCCAAATAATCTCATCGTTCAATTCGGAATATGTTTCTTGTAGAAAGTAAAAATGTTGATTTTTGGTCTTTGAGAAAAGAAAAGATGCTCCTCCTTTTACTCTGATCTCTAATTCCCCTTACATTAATGATACTATATCATATTTCTGTTTCTTGTGCATATAATCGACAGTAAACTAAAATATTAAAGAAAACAAAACAGACACAAGTACACAACACAAACAAAATATGAAATAAATATAGAGAGTTTCCCTTCTTCTAAATTCGCACCGCAAGTTCATTTCCCCGATCAATGATAAAGTTTATTTTAAATTGATAGTGTTCACCTCAAAGGTCTTCTAAGTCGTTTGCATCATGGATCCTAATTGGTCTGCCTTCTGGGTACGTTTTAACAAATATTTTTCCATCCATCGTCCAAACACTTGACAGCATACCATCTTTGCGTTTTTCGTTAGCTTGTCGTAGAAGTTCTCGCCTGTGGGAGGTCAGGTTTTCATTTAGATAAATCCGTTCTGATTCAACACGGGTAGCTGCTGAAGAGTTGGGAATAAATCAGACACCCGGACATTCTTTAGCTTGGTCCTCGCTTTGTAGAGCTTGGATTTTACTTTGTGGTTTGGAAATTTGACTAAGATGGGGCTTTATTCCTTTCCTGTGGATTCTATGCGAGATTTCGATGTCATCCTGATGTATGGTCACGTCTATAGCCTCAGCTAACTTTAATACAACCTCCTCTGTCGACGCACAGGCAGATTCCGGGACGCCGTGTATTTCCAGCGAGTTCTTTCTTGTGTATTGTTCAAGATTATCTTGAAGATCATACAATTCCGATATCTCCTCCTCTTGCTCGTCAATTAATCTCCTGGCCGCGGTTAACTCGCTTTCCATGCCCCTGAATCGCTTCATCGTTTTGTCTAAGGTCGACTTTACAGCGGATAGTTCAGTCTTCTGCAGTTGAATTGAATTCCGAAGTTCCGCCATCTCGTTAGCCAGTCTTTTATTTTCTCGCAGGATGCCCGAGATAGTGATTTGAATGCCTACCAGTATTTCTTTCAGCTCTGAGTTGCTGGTTTCTTCGGCGATAGTCGCGCTTGATGGATCTTCTTCGTCTTCTTCGAATTCTATTTCTTCTCCTCCTTCGGCGTCCATGTTTGCTCGTTTTGGGGTTTTGTTCGTCTTCCTCTATAGAACCACGCTCACCTCTCTGTGTTTTCCTTTCAGTTTAGTGGTAGTTTTCTTCATCGCATGGTCATTTTAATCAAGGACTATCGTTTTAGGGAAGGAACTTCGCTCACGCAAAAAAAGTGCAACCGCACCACGCCGAACCCGCGCATGCTCTCAGGGAAAGAAAAAATATTAAGACACCATGGGCTTAATTCAAGTTTAATAAACCAAGCTTATATTTTGCGAGTCGCTGACTCTTAATCTAAGCGCTGTAAAATCTAACACATCACGTACACATCTCATAAATGTAAAACGAAGTGAATGCACGTTGCATATCGAGTTTTCCTGTTTAAAAAAAATTTATCCTAAAAGGGTAAGGTAAGGCGAGTGCAATAAAACCAAACAGAAACAAGCAACAGTACGTAATTTTACCTGGAGTTGGGTTTTTGCTCTGGTCGGTGATTATTTTGTCACCTTTTATCATTTTCGCAACGCCGCCGGTAGCGACGAAATACACGAGACCGTCAAATAACCGGCAGAATAAAGAATCAAGCAAAACATCGCCGCCGAATAAATAAAAGCTATAAAGATTTTCTTTATCCCTTTCCTGTCCTGGATTCGAAACATTAACCCGCTTTAGACCCCCGGGCTTTCGACTCCTTCGTCTTCGCAGATCTTGATCAAATGTGCGTTGTACAGCAGTGTACAGATGGCGATCTTTCGATACATCTAAGACAATCTAAGAACCCTAGCTTTCCTTGATCGCGGTCTTGAAGGCTACAAAATTCTTTAATCGTCCGTTAATCGTCTTTTTGGCGTCTCGGAACGGCAAAAATGTTTACCACGAAAGCACGTCGACATGTAAAATGCGGTTATTTTGATTTGCAACACACTTTCCGCTCACCCCTAGGCAAAGTGGAGACAAATTTCACACTCATCTGCCCTCCCCACTAATCTTTTATTTGCTACATCCCAGATTCTGGGACACACGTGACCAGACCAGACCAGGATCTCTCTTCTCTCGCTCCAGGGGCGGGAAGATGAGAGACCCTGGGAAACGAGGTTGAATAGCGGGTAGTACTGTTCTCTTGTTTGTCTACCTGACCATCTGGTACCCATTTAGTGTTATGTCACCTTTTTTCCTGTACAATTTTGTATGGTAGGCTGGCACTTATTGGAATAGGACACTTATATAGGGGTGAGCTTATTCAACAAATGCAAACACCAAAGATAAGCATTATACATATAAATACTTGTATTTCGCACAACACTTTCGTAAAAGGTCAACAGAAAACTGTCTGCCACACATGCAAGAAAAATATTTATAGTTAATGGAACTTTTTTCTTTTGTTCTATGTTCCATACATAACAAGAATTTGGCCAAATTAATAATTCATGAGTGGTCCATCTTAGCAGTCTGCTGTATTGCAAACTTCAGACAGCTCAGGGAACCAATCAGAATACTCCTTTTCATCATGGACCAGTTTGCCATAAAAATAGCCCATATACACCGTGAAAAAAAAGCATGAGAAAAAAACACACTTACACTGCACATCAACTGTTGCTGTCTCTAATGCATTGCCACACTGATTACTGGCTTCACACCTGTATTCTCCAGCTTCACTCCTGTTAATATTTGTGAGCACCAACACATCTTCAACACTACGCTGACCATCAGGCCTGATCCAAGATACCATTGGATGAGGCATCCCAGAAGCTTGACAAGTCAGAGTCACATTGCCACCTTCATTTACTATCTCGGCTTGTATTGGCTTTATGGATGAAGGCACTGGTAAACAAAAGAGTCATAAGAAAGAAGGGTAAATTATTTTCCACTGGCTGAGTGAAATGAAAGAAGTGTAAAATGTTTTTCTCACACACCGCTGGGGCCTGGGTATAGGTCATGTGACCGGTGAGGCGGGCAGTTGTTTTTGTTGCGTCCGCCATTACTGACCTTCCCACCCACCCACCCAAAGAATTTCAGTTGTATGCAGCGTTATACAATGTACAAACCTTGTAATTTTTTTAAGCTTCCCAGTTTTTAGCATGAATTTTGTTTTAATAAAATTTACAATCAAGGTCAGGCTTGTGGCGGTCGGCTTGACATGGCTACCAGTTGTGGTGTGAGAAGATATTACATAAAGCAACAACCTTTTTATACTTCAATTAGTTGAAATAATTTTGAATGTCTAACAAACAGTGCAAAGTATTGTGTCCTTCATAAATAGTTTACTGTAAACAGAACTCTTGAAATGAATCATAATAATTGTTATTACTGACTTCATGGCTGGGTTCATTTTCTGCAGGCTAGGGCAGACACACTCTTTACGACATACTGTGCATGTATGTACAGTATTCTTCACAATGTATTTATGGGCATTGTCTTGTCGTTAATAAATCAGTTAATAATCATCTGGGATAAATGTCAAAATAAATAAAAGAGGCCATGCCAGGAAAGCCACCGGCACTATGGTACTTCAGGTTATAACTGTCTTCCTGTTACATGTACTCTTGCAGTACCAGAAATAAAAGTTCACAGCATAATGGTGAAGTCTTGTGTTGCTTACAAGTTGTTCTCTGGTGTTTTCTGAAGCAATCCTGACCTACTGTACAGTAACAGTTCCTAAACTACAGCACTCTATTATTATTTTTAGCTAATTAACAACCGTATCGCTTAAGTGGAGGTTGGGTGCCTGGGACATCCAGGAGCTTCCACTTTTGGCAGCCAGCTCCTAGATGGAGAACCGCCCACCATGGCTGGGCAAATCCTGGCAACCCAGCCATGAGCCCCCACGTCAGGGAAATAGGCACCCGTCACACTGCCAAAGCAGTGGAAAAAATGGGAGGGAGGGGAGGGGAAAAAACGCTGAAGCCTAGAACACACCAGAAGACCTCGAAGAACGCCCGCCACAACACAAACGCTAAAAACACGCTCAACTCTGAGAGCACATGGAATCATAGCACATGCGCACATGCCAAATACCACTGACCTCCAAGTGATCACTGGCGCTCTTGTTGTTAACTCCATTAAAATTACATTTGAACTGTATTTAACATCCTTGCATTTCTAAGTTTTGTTTAATTAATTGAAATTTCATATAATATCATTCATTGAAGTTACTCGTGCTTCAAACCAAAAAAATTTAACATTACTGAAATGCAAAAGGCAATAATACATTTGCATGTGGTTAAAGTCCGTCTGCAAGACTAAGTGGCTGATCAGGCTGGCGCTTAAAGCCCCCGACACACTAGGCGCTTTTATATGCTCGTCGCAGCGAATTTGATCACCAGTGAATTTCGTTCGCTGCGTGCTGCGGCACACTTGGCGATAATATTTTTCCAGCGATTTTTCTGACGATTCGGTCCCAAGGCATTCTCGGCAAATCGCGAAATCTGCTTGGTTGAATAGTTGGCGAGTGACGATTTCAATTGCGGGACTGGGCACACTTGGCGATTGCTGGCGAATTTTATCGCCGATATCTGACATGCCAGATATCGGCGATTTTGATCCCAGGTCGCGGCGATTAAAATCGCTGACGAAATTCGCCATCGCAGAAGCGGGCACACTTGGCGATTTTCGCCGATCGCCGCAACGAGCGTATAAAATCGCCTAGTGTGTCGGGGGCTTAACTCTAGTTTTCAAAGCGTGAAGAGACTAGGAGTACTACTCCCCTGGATGGGATATTATATATAAGTAGTCCATCTCAGGTAACCCCTCATCAATCTTTTCAGTTTAATTTGGACAGTTGAACAAAAATAGTTCATCCTGGTTGATGTGTGACACTTAATGAAGTACATCAAAAAGAGATAAATATTGTGATGAATCAGAAAGGTTTCGGGCATCTTCAGTGTTGAAAGGTTGCCGAGAGAGGCACTGTGAGAATACGAGGGTCTTGACTAAGAACACAACACAATGACCCCAGCCAGCATTCGAATCCGGACCGTTTGATCCAGAGTTCAACGCGCTAACCATCAGCCCACTGTGTCTCAAATGACTTAATGTACTAACACTATACTCTAATAATACCAGCTGGTATTGTATTTGAAACAAACGTGTTATTTTGAGCACTTACCATTAACATTAACAGTAACATTTTGACTGTGTTCTGTTCCTAAAGTGTTATTAGCCACACATTTGTAGATGAACACTCCTCCACTTGTGAAGTTTTTGATCCATCTTCCTGAAGTTTCTGAGATAGAAGTGTCATTCTCTAACAGCTGGTATGACGTCACTGATGGATTAGCATCAGCTGAGCAGTTCAAGCTGATAACATCACCCTGGCACGCTTTGTTGTCAGCTGCTGCAGATGTTACCAATTGCACATTCCCTGGTTTGTCTAAACAAGAGCAAAAGCGCAATCATGTAAGTTAGTAACTAAAGTAAAAACATGTTTATAAAGTTGCTCATTGCTTGTTCCAAAGTTCAAATTGAGACTGGAGACAAGTTATTGAATTTTAATTGAATTAAAAATTGGAGCCCATTATAAGAAATATCACATTAAAATTAGCCAGTTTAACCAAGTTGGGGTTGTTTCGTTAGATTGCAACCATGGAGAAGGCTTTCAAAAATCAGGAACAGATACTATAATTTATTATGGTCTGTATGGATTTGGGGGAAGCCATCTCTGAATGAAAATTGGACAACCTTTGACAGCTCACAGCCTGGTTACTAATAGTGCAATGTAAACATAACCAAACATGGTAAACATACTCATTTTAATGAAATCTTTCTGGTGATGGGATTCATTTCTTAATAATTTATGATGCAATCTGAGCAATGCAGTCCCTTTTTGAACTTCAGAGCACTCAGGCAATTACAGACTGTAGGACATTGCACCTCCCATGTTTCAACAGTCTATAAAGGTCTGCACTTCAGGCCAAAGTGGCCCGCATCATTACTCTACAGTAATCACACAAAAACAACCCAAAAAACTAAAATAATATATTGTTTTAAAATTGAATTCTCCATAAAATGTTAAAAATATAAAATACAAAGTAAACTATTATAAAAAATTAATGTTGTGAAACAAACGTTTTCAACCTACTTGGTCATCATAATTGACTGCACCTGCACAATGCAGGCAAGAGGAAAAACACTTACACTGCACATCAACCGCTGCTGCCTCTGATGCATTGCCACACTGGTTTACTGGCTTCACACCTGTATTCTCCAGCTTCACTCCTGTTAATATTTGTAAGCACCAATACATCTTCAACACTACGCTGACCACCAGGCTTGATCCAAGACACCATTGGACGAGGCATCCCAGAAGCTTGACATGTCAGAGTAACATTGCCACTTTCAGTTACTGTCTTATCATGTATAGGATCAATGGTTGAAGGCTCTAAAAATATCCAGAAAACAATAATCATACAAAGGGGAAGTTCTTCTTCAAGCAATCAAACTGTCAGCATGGGATTTTCAAGATACAGTAAATGCATTGAAGAAGTATTCAACAATGTTTTTATTATGAGAATGAATATAATTATATGAAATATCATATATCTGAACTGCGGGTGAAAGATTTAATATGTGAAACACCATGATTGCACTTTATGTATGCAACTTAAGCAGTTGTGAAAAGAAAGCCTGAAAAGCAGGACTCGAACCCATGACCTCTGCGATACCAATTCAGTGCTCCACCAACTGAGATATCAAGCCAACTGGGACTGGTCATATTGTGAGTTTGTAATAAACTCGTAGTTAATATAATTATGAGAATGAATATAATATATGAAATATCATATATTTGAACTGCAGTTGAAATATTTAATACGTGAAAGACCATCGCAGTTATGTACATGTACGCACTGCACCGGTAAACGCAGAGGTCATGGGTTCGAATCCCGTTCAAGCCTGATTTATTTTTCAGGCTTTCTGGGGCATTTGTGTGCATGTTATTTTTCACTGAAGTTTTCGGCAGTGGTCGTGTGCACATTTTTTTTTCAAAATCACCCAACCCCCACTCAGAAGTTAAATGGTCCACCCCTAATTTTCTGTGGCTGGTGAATCTGTTTTAATTTAATCAGTGTACATGAGTCTGGGCAAAGTTTCACTATGCAGACAAACTGTTGTTGGCCTCGTCTAGATCATGTGCAAGGTGTACATTTAATATAAACTCTTTGCTGTAGACACATGCTAACCTTGGAGTGAATAGTCGGCATTCCTGTTTCTGTCTACAATTTGATGGCAGTATTATGTTGAAGTCAACTGTAATTGAAATAAAAAAGGAAAACAAGAATCCTGGGCAGATTTGAATTATCGTCACTGGTCACGATGATCAGATTGAAAGGTTAGAACCTTAAACCATAAGTCATCAGCGTGCTGTGTGCCATCATATGGCCAGTACACATCTCAATAAAATAATAAATATTGACAGAAATACTTCATGAAACTTGATCCGACCTGTGCTCTTTGGTGGACAAAAATCAGTAACCTCACTTCATCACAAGAAACTTGTAAATTAAAAATAACTAAAAACGTAATCAAATGAAAACAAAATTACCATTAATGGTAACAGAAACACTTTGACTGTATCCTGTTCCTAAAGTGTTATTAGCCACACATTTGTAGATGAACACTCCTCCACTTGTGAAGTTTCTGCTCCAACTTCCTGAAGTGTCTAAGATAGCAGTGTCATTCTCTAACAGCTGAAATGACGTCACTGATGGATTAGCACCAGCTGAGCAGTTCAAGCTGATAACATCACCCTGACATGCTTTGTTGTCAGCTGCAGATGTTACCAATTGCACATTCTCTGGTTTGTCTAAAAAAGAGCAAATTAAACACGTGCTTTTTAGTGCAGAGTTTTTGAAGAAACTCACAGGTTCGTGATGGTTTTAAGCGGATAACATCTGCTTGCGGGGAGAGGGGTGCCGGGTAGAGGTTACGTGCGTGTATTACACATAACATAATTCTACACTGCTTATTAGTATATGTCAAACACAGATATTTATTTGTTTGACACATGTCCATGCTCTCCTTGTGGTAGCTTTCTTTCTGGAATGATGTGCACAAGACCTGTAGTTATATCTTCTACATTGTTTACAGATGTACAAGTATATGTGTTTTACACTAAAGCAAATGTGCTCTTCCTTGTGGTGGAACTCATGTAGAGCACCGCGCACAAGGGTAGGTAAACACATTATGAGTAATATCATGTTTGGCTAGGAATCAACTGTTGTAAGTATTGAAACATTATTTTTTTATTTTGTTTACACTGATGCATCTATGAGAATGATTATTTAAAATGTGAAAAACATGAAAGGTGGGAAAGGAGGAGATCCTATGTCCGTCCATCATAAACCAGTTGTTGTTTGATCCCAAAAGTTAAGCCTGTGACTGTCTGGAAAATACTGTGTGTTGTATCATTAGGCTTCTCTTGTTTTCTTTTTTGACACTTCTAATTTAATTTATTTATTTTACAACAATTTCTTTATTATTAAAACTGATATTATTTCTTCAAAGAACAAAAAAAAAAAATCAAAGAAATCAAATAAGATCACGAGTTTACTAGAAACATTATATAGCTATGTAAAAACAGTCTTTGATTTTATTATTTTGGTATATGTTACACATTACAGTAAAAAAAATACTGTAGTTTGCAAATAATACTCAACTTACATTGCACATCAACCGTCGCTGCCTCTGATGCATTACCACACTGATTACTGGCTTCACACCTGTATTCTCCAGCTTCACTCCTGTTAATATTTGTAAGCATCAACACACTTCCATCATTACGCTGACCATCAGGCTTGATCCAAGACACCATTGGATGAGGCATCCCAGATGCTTGACATGTCAGAGTCACATTTCTGCCTTCAGTTACTGGCTTGTCTTGTATTGATGGTATGGATGAAGGCTCTGCAATTAGACAATGGCAACAAACAAACACACTGTTAATTAATATAATTCTTATTGAGGCATCTATCCCTGGGAATACAGTACTTTCTATACTTATACTGACTGTATTTGCAATTAACAAACTGCCTCACTAAGTGAAGGATTGGTGCCTGGGACATCCTGGTGCTTCCACTGTGGTAATTAAGCCAGTCCATAGATGGAATACTGCTTCTATGGCTGGTATATCCCCACAACCCATCCATGAGCCTCCCTCCAGGCACCCGTCAACACTGAGTGGAGAATAAAGTGACGGAACGGGGGAGAACAAATCCTGCTAAACACTTGCTGGAAATTATTGCAATGCATTGAGCTAGCCAGGACAGGAATGTCATACCATGCTAATCTCGTACCCAGATCCACTCTGTCTGACACTGAAAAGTGAGATCCGGTAAAGTTCGAAATACCGCCTATTCTATATTGGATACTACTTAAAATATCGTCTTATTCTAATGCGTGCTGTGTTTGGCTCTCGCTACTGAAACATTTTCGCATATTCGCGGGAACACTAGAGATTTTCCGTAGCCTGTCGGAAGAACAACTAAACAGTGTCAACAGTCCCTTTCTTTAAAACGATCTCCCGCAAAGCTTCCTTTTGTGGCTTTTATAAAAACGTTTTCCAAACCTCTGTCTCGAAGAATTCTCAGAATAACTCCGTCGAATTCCAGGAATTCATCCATGTTTATTCGATCACAACAGACCGAAGGACAACTAAGAACAACGGGAAGGCCCGTATATCGGGCCTTGAAATCGAACTTTACCAGATCTCCCTTTCGCGTGGCAGAGGGTGATCTGTGTACGAGATTAATGCCATGCATGCTATATGAAGAGGCCACATTAATTACATCCGGGCCTGGCATTTACTCAAGTGATACTGCTGACCACCTAGAAGAGGGACCACTGACCACAATGAACGCCACACTCATAGTTAATTTAACTAATCTTGAATAAAACCATGTCGCAGAATACACAGATCTACTTGTAATGTAACCACAAAAGTACTGAAAGTTCCAAAACCATTTACATGTACCAGTTCATGTAGATGTACACCATAGATGTTAAAACATTAGTTATTAATAACTTAATTTATTTATTTCATTTGTCCATTTTGAGATGGCCAACTTTTTGCCATTATCACAAATCAGGACCTTAAATCATGCCCTACCCTTTTCCCCGGTAGAGAACCTGTTCACAGGTTAATTTTGATCACAATGGTTGTTGTACATAGCTATGTTTCATTATATAATAACACATCATAATTAATTTAATGCTTGAACTGTAAAGGTCAAATCTCCAACTCCAGTTTAGATGTTTAGCTTTTAATTCTCAACGTTTCGGCCGTCGCGGCCTTCTTCAGGAGCGTCAAGTACAGCAAACTGGTCTTACATAATTCAAAATTCGTGTCAACGGAAAATAATACAGCACGCGCCACAAGTTTAAATGACGTGCTAATAACAAACTCGCGCGCATCAAGGACAAACTTGCGCACGCATCAATGGCAAACTCGCGCGCGCATCACAGACAAACTCACGCGTGTATGTATAGCGACAGTAAATGGTCAAATTAAATTAAATTAGATTAATTTAAATTGTTCATCGCGGGCTTCAACCGCTTTATCCAGTATGACTCTCTGGCTCTTCTTATATGCATATCGTGACCTCTAACCCTTTCAATGATAGTCAATTTAAAGTTATCTGGTCCACATTTCCTGAAGTGACGAACTGTGGGGATGTTCTTGTTACCAGTGGTTATTAATTTATATATACATACATTGTGTAAAGCAAGCCATTGCAAGTTCAAGTTTGTTCCTTATTAAAACTGTATAATATAATATTAATAATAACAAATCATTATACAGGGTAGCCACTTCAGTTATAAATACAACTGTTGTCATTGTGGGCCCTGTAAAATTAAAATAATGTTCAATAAATGTTTACATATCTATAAATTGGAGGCAATTGACTACTACATGTAACTGACTAATTCAACTCAACTAAAATTTTGTATTAATAACAAACTTAAGGCATTAAATAGTTTAACAATAATTATTTGAACCTTACGGTAAAACACCAAATTTGGCCTGCAAAAATTAATAATTATTATTTAAACAAGGCTTAGAATTAAGAATGAAAAAAATATTAAAATTACCATTTACAGTAACAGTAACATTCTTGTCGCTTGTGCCAACAGTGTTGTTAGCCACACATCTGTAGGTGAATACACCTTGAGTTGACATTGTTCTGATCCATACTCCTGAACTGCTTCCATCACTCACTGGTGTATCATTCTCAAACAGCTGATATGTATGTACCACAGGTTTACCATCAGCTGAGCAGGTGATGCTGATGACGTCACCCTGGCAGATGTTGGAGCCGTTTACTATCAAACTGGATATTCTCTGGTTTGTCTAAAACAAAAGGAAAACTTGTTGAGTGTTCTGCATTGAACCAGTGTTACGGCTGTGCAATAAGGGCCAAATGGCCCACACTACTGGAGCTTATTAAGCAGGGTCCGACAAATAGAGAGCCCGCGCGGCAGCCGAGATAACTAAAAAAATTACCAGGCAAGTGTTTTATTTCTCGTGGAAGCCTGCCGGGCCGTAGCGTTTCACGAGTTATTATTTAATTTGTCGCAATAAATTGATATATATATATATTTAAAAATAATTTAGTGTTTACCTTGCTAGTCCTATTTGAAACATTTTCAAGTAGTAATAAAGATATTTTTGTGGAGAAGGGTTGAGTTTTGGTCCCCTGTGTTTCTCAGTTTCGATCGCCATTTTACTGAAATTAAAGATCCCAAGGTACATTGCAGGATTTGACTTATAGTTTGGATCAACGACTTTTCTCCTTCTTGCTCGCATAGGCCGCCATATTTGATTTAGCCATTGAAGCAGGGATTTCATGACAAAGAGGGAGAGGAGTTATCCCTTTTATAGTGCGTCTTCGTGATTAAACATGGCAGGAAGTCGAAAGCACACAATTCAATCCGCATGTTGATAGCTAAACACTATAAAACCAAAAGTGATATTAAACGAAATGAAAGTGATAATCATTGGTCGAAACGAACTGTTGCAGCTACGTACATCAATGACGACGTTGATTAACTCTTAAACATGGTGGGAAGTCGTCAAAGCACCCAATTCTGAAGCCATGTTGATAGTAAATGAAGCCGTGTTGACACATGTAGTAAACACTTGAAAACAAAAAGTGATATCCGACGAAATGAAAAGTGATAATCAATTAAACAAACATGCTGTAGCTTACGTACATGGACTTGGACGGGGCCAGATGGTGTTGTGTAACTCTTCGACACGGGGGAAGTCGTTAAGCACCCAATTCAATACATGTGTTGATAGCTAAACACTTTAAAACCAAAAGTGCTATTCGACGAAATGAAAGGTGATAATCAACGAAACGAACATGACCAGTCTGAATATATTCCTAAAATCAAACATCTTCATTTTGTTTCATTTTGTTTCATTTCGTTTTGTTTTGTTGAATATCATAAGCCCTTACATTATCATGTATTGATGACACAAGTTTTGAAGAAAGGACTAATGGGTACAGTGTGTTGTTTTTCAGTACATGATGCATGTATGTTATGATTTTGCATCTTATTACTGTCTGTATTATTTTGACTGTTACTCAGACTTGAGTCAGTGAATATTAGTCCTGCTTCTTAGTAAAAACAAAGTAAACTACATTGTAAAAAAATGGAAAATGGAAATTGAAAACTGGAAAATGTAGAGACATTTGTATAACTGGGGGTATGGCGTATACCCCAGTCATACAAACGTCTCTAAATTTTCCAGTTTTCAACTTCCGTTTTCTCGACTCGGGTAGAACCTAACCTAACGAAACTTTGTATGATCACTAAATATTAAGAGGTGGTCTCTCAGGTACTGGTATTGATTTTCCGCTCAGTTTAATTTTAATCATTTTGAATTTGTGGCGGCCATTTTGGAGAAAGGTCTATTAGTCGGTGCACATTTACGTATACTGCTGGGTGGAGAGAGGCACTTTTAGAGTAAAGTGTCTTGCCCACAAACACAACACAGTGACCCTGGCCAGCGCTAGCATGTAGAGCCCGGACCACTCAATCCGGAGTCCAAAGTGCTATTAGGTCAGCAAGTATCCCACCAAATAATACAGAATACATTGATTTACAATTAACATTGAGTATGTGATTGGGCGCAGTTCCTATCCCATTGTATGCAGTACAGTGATATGTTCCAGTGCTATTTCTGTTATTGTCAAGTACAAGCGTGTTCTCACGAGACAGTTTGTTTATGAATACGAAATGAGCACTTGCGGCATTTATTCGAAGAATTCGCACCCTAAAAAGGGGGACCGAAGTAATATGTGCGCCGGCGAACCCGGGAGGGGAGGGAAGATCATTTCCACCCATCGAAACCTCTAATGGAGCGTACATCTTCCCTCACCGTCGCCGGCGTGCATATTACTTCGGTCCCCTTTTTAGGGTGCGAATTCTTCGAATAAATACCACACGTGCTCATTTCGAATTCATAAACAAAACTGCTCGTTAGCTTCGCCTGCGCTCAGATGTGGAGTAGCTTATAATCCAACAGCAATTTCTCAAATTTGAAGCTAGGAACAGCCGCAAAAATTGATGCCAAAATATTGCAGTACCTTGAAATTCATGTGGAAGGAGTTTGACACAAAATGTTGGATAATTTTCGAAAAATGTTTTCAAACGCGACTTTGTATATTGAGCAGGTCTTCGAGCATTTTATAATGTTTACATAACTAGTGAATACTTGTTAATGGTTTGCACGATTGGCAATCGTCTTGGCACTCCGATTTAGCAAGCAGTGGGAAGGGTTCTCCCAGAAATCGGGTCCGTGGCTTGTTTTACCAAAGAGCATCAGGTATAGAAAATTTCAAGATAATTTCAGGGCTAAATTTAGATGGTCTTATTACCTCCGCACTTCTGCACCAACGATTTTGCTGAAACTCGGTTAAGGTTTGTATTAGTCAATATAAGCTCATTCTAGAAATTTAACACAAATCTATCAGCAAAATGTTTCACTGGGTGTGATTTGTTCAAAAAGTACTGTCCACATAAGCGGAAAAATATTTTCCCATAGTTTAAATCGAATTATATTATTATTTCTGAATGATAGCTGCAATTTTTCCAAAACGTTTTATGGCAATCGCATTAAAGCCGAAAAAGTCATGAACCAAAGTTTGTCAGAGCCGAGCCTTTACCGTTGCAAATTTCAACTTACATATCACGTATTGATGACACTTTTGATGGGAGACTAATGGGTACAGTGATACAGTGCATGTTATGATTTTGCATCTTTTTACTGGCAGTATTATTTAACTGTTACTCAGTGAATATTAGTAGTTCTTCTTACCTCAGTAAAAACAAATGAAACTGCATTGTACATTTTAAATACGACCTGTCGCATCACAACGTAAAAACATGGCTCTGTACAAAAATCAAGTCCAAGTAATGCATCTGATTTAAAAACTGTAAATCTGCATGTAAATTTAATCCAATGTCATACATGTAGCCACTCATTCTGTATATCAATAAATTAAAAAAAGAGTCTGTCTTAAAGTCTAAAGTAGGTGGCTTATATGCACATGTATCTGCCGACTCCAGTTTCCAAGCATGAAGCGACTACAACTATTGCTACTTAACTATGCCAGTCCATCACAGGTATATAAATCGACTTCGTTACGTTTAACGAGGGTATCACTTAACAGTCTTGTGACTGACACTCCTGTGGCCCTCGGATCCCAGATCGAATTGGAATTTAGTGGTGTTGGCTTTTTCACGTTGCCCTGACTCAATTAGTTGGTGACCATTTACGTATACTGCCGGGTGAAGAGATGCACTTTGTGAGTAAAGTGTCTTGTCCACAAACACAACACAGTGACCCTGGCCAGTACTACATGTAGAGCCCGAACCACTCAAGCCAGAGTCCAAAGTGCTATAGGCCAGCACAAAATAATACAGAATACATTGACTTACAATTAACATTGACATTGACTGTGTGATTGGGCGCCAGTTCCTATCCCATTGAATGCAGTACAGCGATATGTTCCAGTGTTATTTCTGTTATTGTCAAGTACAAGCGTGTTCTCACGAGACAGTACATTGGAGTCACTGCCATATTTAAGCACTTTGATCCAGGTGATGTTTGGTGTTGGTTTACCATCTGCAATGCCACTCTAATGTTACACTGGCAACATCACCTTCTACGACATCTTGATCACCACTCTTCTTTTGTGAGTTCTGGCGGATCTGTAAAATAAGGAAAACGTACAAGTCATTTTTACCATATGTTCATCATCAGAAAGGTAAACTCCGATATGAAACAGAAACAAATGTTGGACAAAATCAATTTCCCCGAGCGGGATTCGAACCCACGACACCCCGATCTCATAGAAGGTGCTCTAACCACTGAGCTACCGAGGTAACCACAGTGGAGTGGGTTGAATATTGGTTACAAGGGAACGTCGATTACCAGACATTTGCTCCCAGGCCTCTCGAACTTGGAATTACTTCCCATGTAGCCAATATTCTATTCTTCAAATTTTGCCTTCGAAAATTAGAGGTGGTCCATGGACCGAGTCAATGAGGTGGTCCATGGACCGAGTTCACGGGGTGCCCATGGCCCTATTTGTTTTGTATACGTCCTTATGTCCGCAGGCATCACTAGCAAGCACCTCAATACTTAAACCACCGAACAGCTTGTGTAGGACTAAATAATTACGCTTATATCCCAATAATGTGCTCCAAAGTTTTCCTACATCTACAGGAAACTAGAAATTGAAGAAATAGACAAAATATAAAATTTAGCGTAACGTACTTACACTGTACTTCAACAGCCACCCGAAACTAGACAAGCGGCCACTGATGAGGACTATTTGGAGCTGATAGCTTCCACTGTCCATTTTGTTCGCTCTAAGGATCGTAATAGAAGACTGTCTGTCCGTTATATCTATCGCTCCTAACCGATGATGTAACTCGGGTTTGTAAATGGGCCAGGTTAGGTGTTTTGTATTCTAGAATGGTGAGTGAACTTCCACCTTGAAACACTCGCGTAACAAGTTGAATACGTATGAGCGTTCCATTGAAAAGGTGGCTCCATTTCAGAGAGATGTTGTTACCTTCCACAACATAGGTTGGATTTGCAGGTACTTCTGTATATGTGATAGATTGCAATTCTACAAAACAAAACAAAACAAAAAACAGATGTGCCATACTCAGACGGCAATGAAAGATCTACTGAACGGATACGAAGCACGCTGTTTTTCGCGCCAAGAGAAATAATCAGGGGCCATAGTTGTTCGAAGGGTGGATAACGCTATCCACCGGATAAATCACTATCCACTGGATAGCGTAGTTTGTTTGTTTATTTTTTACACTGCATAGCGATTTATCTGGCGGATAGCGTTATCCATCCATCCTTTGAACAACTGGGGCCTGGAAAATAAAAGGCCAATTTTAACAGCACAGAAATACGGTATGTAAACTAAATATTATGAGAAATTGTTCCAACTCTTCGTAAGTTCATAGCGCTTAAAGGACGTTTTCATTCACGGCGGAAAGTCCGATCCTGATTCTGGAAGGAGGAAGATGTCGCGAAAATTCAAAAAAAGGGATATTTAGCTAATTGTAACAGAGGAATCACCATGTTATCAGTGCCAGGAAAATCCTGAGCAGAATGATCTTAAAAAAGGCTAATTATTGCACTTAAGGAGGTACAAATGGGATTCATGGAGGAGAAAACAGATCATGCACGGACCATATGATTGCAAACACTTAGAATCATCACAGAGCACTGGATTGAACATATCCCTATTACATTTATAGGCTAATGATCGCTAATCGAATGGCAGGCATGTGCAAGTTGTGTGTGTATGTACTCTTAGTGTATGGCCGTGAAGTTTATTGAAAAATGTCTGTATAAAGAAGGCCCCAAAACAAGTGCGTGACGTGAAAGAACTCATCTGTTCATGCATAACGCTTCGCTCAGAGACAGCTAGAGAAGGTAGCCACACTAATTTTAATTCGTGCGACTAACCTTCTATGAGCGAAATTAAGAATCAGTCAACAACTACCGTAAGAGTTGTTATTTGATGGAACATAGAATAATTTTTAGCACTTGAAGCACCTACTACGGGACTACGATGTGCTCGGAAGATGTCAGTCAAAGTAAATATGCACAACTTACAAGACACTTAGATGCCCTGATAAATTTACATTCACTAAGTATAGCTATTTTCCGCACGAGCTTTAAACGTTAAAGCTATTAAAGTTGATTATAGCGAGGGAACCGGAGTGTTGAATTTGAACTAAAATTTAAATCCTGTTGAAATGATCGATTTAGGTTTACCTTCCAGTGTGATTGAAATCTCACGGTAGAGCTGTGTCGACAGCTATTCGGTGCGAGGCGAGTAAAGACTATTTGTTATTGTTACAACGTCCATGAACTTACAAAGCTGGAAGTTACGAAACTGAAGTAACCAAGGTAACTATGCCGCTTACCTGCAAAGGGAATAAAGATGAGTGCTTCTACCACGAACCACACATCTGATGGAACTTCCGCCATTGTCACTGGTCGGCTCATCATTCATCAGTGAACATGATAATTTATTCACACTAGAGCTGAAGGTCAAATGTTCATATTTTTAACTTTAATAAATTACCGTAAAAACTACGATAATAAGCCCTGGGCTTATTTTGTTCACAAGGCTTTTTTGTTGGGCTTACTTATTGGACGGAATTTTGAGTTTCAAAAATGGTTGGGCTGATAAGCTTACTTGAAAGAGGTTTGCGACCAAAGAAATAAGAAGCATACGTACTGCATGGAAACATATCCGAGTAAACATGGCGATATGAAGCACAAAACAAGTTCTAAAGTCCTCGATTAAACATTGAAAGTCACTGAATATACTATAATGACAAAAATACATAAAATATATTATAATTTCTTAAGAGCTAATCAAATTTTTGCGTCGTAGATTTTGGGGAACTTATTTTCCGGTGGGCTTAGTTTCGAGGGAGGGAGCCGGTGTGGAGGAGGGGGGGGGGGGGGGGGGGGGGGACTATTATCGAAATTATACGATATATGTACTTGTATTGGGAGCGTATTATTTTCTCTTATTAAATCGTGCTCCGCGACCGCAATCTTCTACAGTTGAACCCGATTAAGCGGCCACCCCCGGTTAAGCGGCCAGTTATCAAAGTGCCGAAATTATTGTCAGTATAACACTGTAAATAAAACCCTTATTAAGCGGCCACCCCTATTAAACTGCCGCGGCACCTTTGGCTATCCCGATGAGGGCTTTCCTATTGTTTCTACCCCAATTAAGCGGCCACCAAGAATCTGATACACGTAGTTTGGCCTTGTTTTGATAAACCTGATGATCTGTTAAGAGTCCGAAATAGAAGGTGACGAATGATTAAAACATTCAAACAACAGTTGTCACAAGCCTCCGAGCGTGTTGTATTCAAATACAGTGACTTTATACCACGCCTTATGCTAATTTCTGGCGAAACTTCGTTTACGCGGCCAACCCCGATTAAGCGGCCATTTCCATTTCCCGAGGGTGACCGCTTAATCGGGGTTCGACTGTATAGGAATACAGGGACGGTCGGACATGCAGTTTAGTCGGCTCGGGTTCTGTTAAACTGAGCAAGCAAGTGAGCTATGCATATAATAAAGGACGTGTGGGTTTTTTATTTCTCAAGGTAACTTGAACCAAAATTATCGAAACCTCCAGTTGTGTTCACTGTCGACTTGCGGCTGATAACAGCTGAGAAACCTCGAGCTCGACGGTGATGGTCCTCGCTTCCAAGATGGGGGAGAGGGGGCTGGAGCCCGGATGAAATGGGGCGAGAAGTCTATGGCAGGCGGGAAAGAAAATTGTAACACTGCGTAATATTTCACAATAGGAAAAGCACAAAGGGTCAAGGGCCAATAAGGAACGGTCGGGAAGCGGAAGTAAAATGTTCGGGAAGCGGAAGTAAAATGTTCGGGAAGCTGGAAGTTCAGATCCCCCACCCCCCCACCCTCCCTATCATGCTCCTCCTCAGAATATGTTATCTATGCTGGGAGCAATCTCGTCCCCAGAGCCCGCGTCCCCCTAGACCAGCGGTCGGGAAACGCGAAACTCTGGGAGCGACGGTTATTTCATAACCGAATTCTGCCCTTCCGGTTTCACGGCGCAAGCGCAAGCGGCCATCTGAGCCTCAATCGCCCAGCGGTCTAAGAGGGAAAATTTTCAAAATGGCGGCTGATAGTGGGCATCGTCGCGTGGAAGTTTTCCACGAAGCCATAAAGTTTTCTTTAGTAAAGCTCGGTCGACCCGAAGTAGAGTTGAGGAAAGAGCAGTATGATGCTATTAGAGGTGTTAGTTTTGACAAAAAGGATGTGCTTGCTGTTTTGCCAACGGGATTTGGTAAATCCCTAATTTACCAAGTCCTACCTCCAATCTTCAATTTCGTTCGACGTGGATGCGAACCTGAACAAGAAGATTCTGTTGTTATTGTCATTTCTCCGCTAAATGCGCTAATGAGGGAGCAAGTTCAGAAATTGCAGCATTTTAAATGTTTGTGTATTACAAAGTAATGTTAACGAAGAAGGACAAGATAGTGTGGTCATCCCCCAACATCTACATAAATGCAGCTTGCTTTTTGGCCATCCGGAGGTTTTTGTAGACTGCCACAATGTTAGAAAACTTCTGAAGACAAAAGAATTCCAAAGGACGAGTGCAAGCCATAGTTGTTGACGAGGCACATTTGGTTCATCAATGGTAATTATCTGATATTTTTTCAACTTCTATTAAAATAATTAAGCTTATATTGATTCCCTAGCTGCAAATGTTGTAGGAAAAGTCGTTTTTCTTATCAAATAAATGGTTATTCAATTAGCTATTGTTGTTTCTGTTTTTTTCTTATTGTATATTATATTTATTATTTATAACTGTGTAGATGAGGGGAATGAATTTGCATTTCAGCCTCAAGGAGGTATTTGTTGGTTTTGTACAAAAGTTCCCCTCCTTATGTTATCCTCAGGTTTACCACCAAGAGGTGTGTAATCCGTCATTTTCTCATGTAGTATCAGTACATGTATAAATGGAAAGGTTTCAAGAAATATGAATCTAATGGCAATGTCTTCACGCTAAATAGGTCTATGATATAATCATGATTTTTCCCAGTGACCAGTTCAGAAAATATCCTACCCCCTCCCCATGGGAAGTTTTGTTTGACATCCCCATCCCCACACACACACATGCCACACTTGTACACCCCCCTGGCATTTCCACTTAGGGGTGGACCATTTAAAATTATGAGGGGGGGGGGGGGTGTGGGGTGTGGGGTGATTTGGTACAGGCGCATTTTTTCCAAAACCCTTTCTGTGCAAGAAATTTATTTTTCTCGGGGCATGTGTTTTTTTATTTTATTGCATTTGTAAGCCCATCAGGTAGTGTCTTGCAGGAATTTTTTTTGGCAGTGGTTCGTGTGCACGAAATTTGTTTTTTTATATTTTTTTCAAAATCACCCCCCCCCCCATCACCCTCAGAAGTTAAATGGTTACACCCCTTAAGCTTAATACTTTCCTTTAAAACATTTTGGCCTTTCGAGACCCCCATCCCCATAAGAATTTCCAATGACCTTCCATGGGGTGAGTATGGATATTTTTAGGGAACCGCATAATCGTTAAGGTGGTGTTTAATTAATGTAATATAATAGTTTATTGGCCAAATACTCACATGCGAATATCACATTTGTTGTGTTTTGTAAAGGAAAAATTAGAGTCTATTAAAAACATCAACATTTACCTTAAATCTTGATAGTTGAATTAATTCAACTATAAATTAATAATAATAATTATTATTATTTATACATGTAGTTGAATTATTCAAGTATCAAGAATTAATTGCTGATCATAGGTCGGGAGTGTATTCTTTCGTCCTCAAACAGTACTCAGAATATCGTGGGTCTTGGAAAGGAAAATTATTAAAACGTTCACAGTTACATGTACGGGTTAATAAATTATTTATAGTTGAATTAATTCAAAACCCCTTCAAATATTATTATAGTTGAATTAACTATAAATTATTACCGTACATGTAACTGTGAACGTTTTAATAAATTTTCCTTTCCAAGACACATGATATTCTGAGTACTGTTTGAGGATGAAAGAATACACTCCTGACCTATGATCAGGCATTATCTGGAAAACATTTCCTAGGTTAGCCCTGAGTAAACAGACCTCTTTCATATGCTCTATTCATACTCAGCCCGTAAAATAAATGTTAGGATGGCCCAGCATACAAAATAATTTGCATAATAGGCCCCTTAAATGTAGCTAGGGTCACATGACCTACTTTTCACTATTAATATTATTTTTTATATTCTGCATTTCTACAAAAATATCAATACTCACCCCAAGGAAGGTCATTGGAAATTCCGAGGGGGAGGGGGGTCTCAAAATCCAAATTTTTTAAAGAAAGAATGAAGCTAAATTGAAATTCCAGGGGTGTGGCGGGTTCAAACCAAAAAAACCATTCCTGGTGGAGGTATGGATTTTTTCTGGAACCACACATTTATATATAAAATACCCAGAAATGGAAAGAGATTGAATAAGATGGCCCAAGTTTGAGAGTGAGTTGGAATGTTGTTTGAATTATCATTTTTGCCTATCAAAACTATAAAATAGTAAAAAGCTGCAAAGGGCCTTGCATTTGCTTGCCATTTTTTGCTTAACAAACTTATTACTAACAAGGTAGTTTCTGACCTATGGAATTATGGCACTGCAATATATTGGACAGTTTCTGTCTTTCATGAAATATCGAAAGCTACATGTATGCATTGTTCACACTGCACACATTTTGAATTTCCTTGGTCTTTAACAAAATTTATATACCTTGGGTGCCAGAGGTTTATGTTGTATCTAGTAAGTTTAATTGCACCATTGTACCAGCAATCCGCCATGCAGATTTAACTGGTCCCTGTACACAAGTTTTGTGCTGTTTTTTTGTGTGTCATATTTTGTGTCATTTTGTGTATGCAAGTTTTGTGCCGGTACAATACATATTATTTCAAATTGGCCATATCAAGAATGAACAAAGATAACCTAATTAAAAATGTGCTTCTGCCTCCTTTCTCAATATCCTCAAGGTTGCAGACACGAGGGGACTAGTCACACTTGCACACACACACAAAGGACTAGTCGTACATGAGGGGGACAGTCCAGTGACTAGTCACAGGGACCAGTTCGCATGAACAGTACACACAAGGGAACAAGCACAATTTGAGGGGATAGTCCCTTGAATTCAAACCCAGTTTGAATATTTTATTACCATTACAATATACCCCTCATAATTCGTGGGACAAGTCATAGGGTTGTTCACAGGAAGGCACTTGGTGTCCGGGACTAGTCGTACACTGTAGGGACTCAAGGCCCTGTGACTAGTCCCCCCTGTGTTGCCAACCTTTAGATGTAGCATCCATAGAGGGATAAAGTGAAGTGTGCGACATACTTCAGCATAAGGCTATAAAAGCAAACATTCTATTATTGTTGCAGTCCTCGTGCTCAAGGGTTCAGTCATTTACTTTATAGGGACCATTTTTCCATTTTATTTTCACAAATAAAAATGGCCTGCAAGAAGGCTCAGGCTCATGTTGCCAGTTTGCACATAAGTGAGGATGAACTACTGTGAAGCTCACAGGCTATCACACATTACAGAAACTTGTGTCATACTTGCACTAAACCCTTGCAGTAACAGTGCGAATCAGAAAGTGTGACTGTAAAAAAAATTCTGGAAATACAGTGGAATCCGGTTATTAATACGAACACCAAAGGGGCATGAAAAGTGTCCATATTATCTGGGGTGTCCGTATTAAAGCGGGCTGATATAAGAGAAAATATGTGTCATCGGGACAAACAAAACTGTACGCAATAACCGGGTGTCCGTTACTATTAACGAGTGTCTGTAAAGCGGGGTTCCACTGTAATTTGACTGCCATGCGGAAAACCAATGAGATCCAAGATATATAAACTGCAAAACCCTAATAATGGTATAATCCCTGTGGTTTTATTTCTTGTCTGATTGGACGGCAAAATAAAAGTGTTCACCCCTGTGAATGGCCCAGGTGACCACTAACCCAATTTCACTCTTGGAAACACAGAAAGCACTATGCAAGTGTGCCTGAATTAAATTGGGTTAAGAAAAATAGGATATTGAAATTACACGGTGGCTGAGAGATCTTGAGAGCCCGAGAAACCAGCTTCTTCTGCCCGAGCAGCCAAATTTTGTAGAAAAGTACATATGCTTATTTGAAATACTTGAAACCTCAGTGCAAGCTACTAAATAAACCTTGCTGTACAGTATATTCAATATATTCAATCTGAACTCAGGCTATTTGTTATTGTTTTTCATTTCCACAATCTATAATGGATGTAATAAAAAATGCCTAGTCTCTCACAACTCAGCATCCAGAGATATTATCCACAGATTATCAGCAACAGTTTATGAACACATATAAACATAATCACAATCAAAGTTGGCTAAAGTTGGACACTGAGTTGGAGGAAGAGGTCCCAACAACCGTTCCATTTTTAAACCCAACCCCCCCCCCCCCCCCCCCCTATGGATGAGTCAGATTCCTACAACCCCCAACATTTTGTCGGAATCCTTTGAAAAATCTTTCCTACCCCCCTAATTTCTTGTCAGTTTCTTTGAAAAAAGATTCCTACTAGTCTAATTCTAAGGAACCTCATCATAGCGTGGGAGGGGTTCAGATTTAAAAATGGAAACGTCCCAAGTGGAGCAGTGTTTTGAATAAACAAAAACAGTAAATATAATATATATATATATATATACATATTATATATTATAATATATATATATATATAGCTGATTTTATCAAAACCCTGTCAAATTTTCACCAAAACATTTTCGCCAGACGCTCGGCGATAGCCGAGGGTCTGACCTCACCCGCGCCTTTATTTGTGGGGGGGCTTCCGTCCAGACCGGTTGCTGCACAGTGGCCGGGGACCAGGCTACCCGCTGGCACCAGTTGCGGAGTGCCGGCCCTCGACCCAGGGGGGTGGAGTGGGTCTGACTAAAGTAATTTTTGGCTAAAAAGGGTCATTCTCCTTGCAGTTGAGTCAAGCTGGCCTGCAGTGGAGCCGGTTAGGGAACCAGAGCTGGAAAGCCGCACGCTACCAAGGTGGGCAGGCCTGTTGTGCATTGACACGTTGCTAGTGATTGATTGATTGGTTGAGGGCGTGTCTTACCTGTCAAAGTGACAAGCTCTCCTGGCGAAATTGACACGGTTTTGATAAATCCAGCTATATATTGGCACGGAATGTCTCGGGGCGACTTGAATTTGGCCAAGGCTGGCTCCAATCCGGGTATCGGGGTGGGCCGGAGGCAGCGGGCGTGTGCGGCCTCGATTTACCAGACATTCCTTGCCAATATATAGCTGATTTTATCAAAACCCTGTCAAATTTTCACCAAAACATTTTCGCCAGACGCTCGGCGATAGCCGAGGGTCTGACCTCACCCGCGCCTTTATTTGTGGGGGGGCTTCCGTCCAGACCGGTTGCTGCACAGTGGCCGGGGACCAGGCTACCCGCTGGCACCAGTTGCGGAGTGCCGGCCCTCGACCCAGGGGGGTGGAGTGGGTCTGACTAAAGTAATTTTTGGCTAAAAAGGGGTCATTCTCCTTGCAGTTGAGTCAAGCTGGCCTGCAGTGGAGCCGGTTAGGGAACCAGAGCTGGAAAGCCGCACGCTACCAAGGTGGGCAGGCCTGTTGTGCATTGACACGTTGCTAGTGATTGATTGATTGGTTGAGGGCGTGTCTTACCTGTCAAAGTGACAAGCTCTCCCTGGCGAAATTGACACGGTTTTGATAAATCCAGCTATATATTGGCACGGAATGTCTCGGGGCGACTTGAATTTGGCCAAGGCTGGCTCCAATCCGGGTATCGGGGTGGGCCGGAGGCAGCGGGCGTGTGCGGCCTCGATTTACCAGACATTCCTTGCCAATATATAGCTGATTTTATCAAAACCCTGTCAAATTTTCACCAAAACATTTTCGCCAGACGCTCGGCGATAGCCGAGGGTCTGACCTCACCCGCGCCTTTATTTGTGGGGGGGCTTCCGTCCAGACCGGTTGCTGCACAGTGGCCGGGGACCAGGCTACCCGCTGGCACCAGTTGCGGAGTGCCGGCCCTCGACCCAGGGGGGTGGAGTGGGTCTGACTAAAGTAATTTTTGGCTAAAAAGGGGTCATTCTCCTTGCAGTTGAGTCAAGCTGGCCTGCAGTGGAGCCGGTTAGGGAACCAGAGCTGGAAAGCCGCACGCTACCAAGGTGGGCAGGCCTGTTGTGCATTGACACGTTGCTAGTGATTGATTGATTGGTTGAGGGCGTGTCTTACCTGTCAAAGTGACAAGCTCTCCCTGGCGAAATTGACACGGTTTTGATAAATCCAGCTATATATTGGCACGGAATGTCTCGGGGCGACTTGAATTTGGCCAAGGCTGGCTCCAATCCGGGTATCGGGGTGGGCCGGAGGCAGCGGGCGTGTGCGGCCTCGATTTACCAGACATTCCTTGCCAATATATATTGGCACGGAATGTCTCGGGGCGACTTGAATTTGGACAAGGCTGGCTCCAATCCGGGTATCGGGGGTGGGCCGGAGGCAGCGGGCGTGTGCAGCCTCGATTTACCAGACATTCCTTGCCAATATATATTGGCACGGAATGTCTCGGGGCGACTTGAATTTGGACAAGGCTGGCTCCAATCCGGGTATCGGGGTGGGCCGGAGGCAGCGGGCGTGTGCAGCCTCGATTTACCAGACATTCTTTGCCAATAATTATTGGCACAGACAGAATGTCTCGGGGCGACTTGAATTTGGCCAAGCCTGTCTCTAATAAGGCCCTCCTCTCTATTAAATCTCCTTCTCTAATACCCCCTCTTCTGGGGGACTGAAATTAAATAAGTCCCTGGGGCTTAATAGTTCTTTTACGGTACTTACTTACTTTTATGTTTATTTCCTTTCAGATTAGTTAAGAAGAGTTTAATCTGTGAGATTATATTACGTGGATTATGCTGCTTCACACTGTTGGCGGTTTTTGGTGGACAATTGTAAATGAAAAATGCATATGTTTTATTTCCAGAAACACGGCAATTCCGGGATTGCAATAAATAACTGTTAAGTGTTACTATTGTCTTTTAGTATAATTTTCAGAGGGGAATATAAGAATCTGATATTCTGATTGGTGGAGAACTTGGCTTATGTCGCAATAATCACCTCCCGCGAGGTGATTAATGAAGCCACATTTTCTATGCTGGCAAGTAAACATGGCGGCTCGTTTTCTAATGAAATTTTCGTTTATTCTGAATAATTGCTAAATATAACATTCACTTGGGTTTAACATAAAACACCATCCTTGGGAAATAGAAATAACGCAAATTTCTCATATACAAAGTTTACTCTTTCATCTAAATAGTATTGCTGTTCTAGATCATGGTCAAAGACGGATGCTGGAACCAGATTAGGATTAAAAGTTGTCTGAAATAAGGAGCTAGAATAAAAGATACTTTGAAATAAGTACTGTGTATTAATTCTTTAGTGAATTTGTCCGCCTTGTGTCAGGATGAGCTTCTAGCTAGGTTCCGTTGATAATTGCCGAAAATGCAGGGACCGAGCAGGGGGAGGGGCTGAAGGGGCTTTACTCCATTTTTCTGATATAAAAATTAAAATAATAAAATTTCCAGAAGTCATTTCACTACAGTCGAACCTGTATTAAGCGTCTACCCTCGGGATTTGGAATTTCGCCGCTTAATACAGTTTGGCCGCTTAATGGTCCTTAATGCAGGTTCACCAAAAAATAATTCGTGGGCGTGGTCGAATGTCGTTCACAGTTAAATGGCTACAGAAAAAAGCTAGCTAAAGGAGGATTTTGATTCAAGCAGTAATTCGAAAGGAACAATATACTTTATTGTCATGTTATACTACGATACATTGGCATCTAGAAAGCATTTATGAAATCGGTGAAGTACATGCAGTAATGAACAATAACTCTGTAGTATTGATGGTGCTGTAGTGTTGATGGATCCTTTTTTAAGCGAAATAAAATCGTAAAATGTGGTTTTAGGTTTTCATTCAAGTGTGGCCGCTTACTACAGGTAAAATAACAAAAAAAACAGACAAATGTGGGACTGCTTAAGGGTGGGTGGCCGCGACCGTTTTTTGTTTTACTTGACGTAACATTGTTTTTATTTCAGCTCTTGCTCCCGCCTCGATTAGTTTTGTAACTAGTAGCGGGAGCAAGCACTCTTGTAAATTATACACATAAAATAATTGAATAAAGTTGTTGTTTGTTGTTGTGGCAAATACAAAGTTTGTATGGACAAAAATTTGGGACTGAAAACTGACCGCTTAATATAGGGTTGCCGCTTAATACTGTGATAAAATTCCCTTTTAATTTTATCTAGTTCGCAATGGAAAAAAGTTGCAATTGAGGCCCTGTCCACACTAATGCCTTTTCGTTTGGCTCCGTTTTCGAAACGCTCCGTTTTCAAATGTCTCCACTCTGGAAAGCGTTTTCAAATTATGCGTCTTAGATGAAAACGCACATCGCTGTAGTGTGTACGATAGGCGTAAACGCATCCAAAAGGATGCGTCTTCAAACGAAAACGCATCAGTGTGGACGGGGCCTGGCTTACTTGACCTACGCCCGTCTACTGCGCGGTGGATCATAGGCCGCTGACAATCGATACCTCTCAATTTCACTCTATTGAGCGCATGTCGCAGCATATTGTGCTTACAATAGCCTCCTTTCCTCATCTCAGCCTCCCATGTGTTACATGGCCTCTCCTTTTTTCCGCTTTCCCTGATGATTCCACCTGGGTGCCCGGTGTGTGATGCCGCTGCTGCCTTTTGTTAGTGTGAAGCCAATCCAGGTCCACTTACGCTTCTTAAGCTGAAGAAGGGGTGGAAGCTGATCTGTTTCGGCCCACAACTTCTCGTTGCTGACTCGGTTTGGCCACCATATTCTTGGGACCTCAGGATTTTTCTATGAAGGACGAGATCATTTTAACTGCTGCTACTGTTTTTTGCCAGGTTTCTGACCCGTTAAGGTGAACTGCCTTGTGATTGGTGTTGCAGATTCTTATTTTTGTAATTGTTGATATCTCTATCTCTTGATTTCTATAGCTTGGTAAGCATGCTAAGAGCAGTCCTGGCTTTACCAATTATTGCATTAATATCTTGCTCTGATCCTCTGGTGGTACTCACAATGCTTCTTAGGTAGGTAAATGATGTTACTTCCCCCATTTCTCTCCCTTCTAGCCTGAGATTGTTGTTGAATTGTTATTTGAATTTAATCTGATCAACTTTGTTTTGTCTTTGTTGATGCGAAGACCCGATTACCAGCGGTTCTGTAATCCCCAAAGATCCACTTGACGGGGTATTAGCCCTGCAAGCTTTTCACGAGCCGTGTTAGCCAGTTTAACATGTTTCTGTCTCCCATGAAGTGGACGTAATTTGGATTTTAGGCGTTGCAATTTGAAGATGCAAAAAGTACCATTAGCAAAGTTATGAGACGCGATTACAACTGCACAAACATCAAGAGTTAAGTTGCGACAATAGATAACTGGGCTATATTTGACTTAGATTGAGCAGTTGTATCGTGTGTTTTTTGGAGAAACGTTAACGTTTTTCACTGTCGAACTATTTATCGCCATAGATACTTTAAATGGAAAATGATATACAGCTCTGGACCCCGGGCTCTGGACATCCAGGGACATTAAATACTGCGGTGATAACGAACAAAGAAGCCGGCATATGGCAATATATGAACAAGGAAGGCTGCTACAAGAATTTCGATGATGAATTGTCTTTTTGGCTTCGTTACATTGTGAACCCGACATGGAGAGTCTTTCTCTCCGAGAACTAGTTCTTCTAAGGGGGGCTGAAGTATTTTACGGGGTGGGATTGCTAGTAGCCTGAAGTGTCACTTTTCCGCGTGAAACAAGGAAATAGGAGACGTCTGCACGCAGGCTAGGTTGCTAGCTGCGTGTACATTTTCCTCTATAAATGGTTTATTACAACTTTGTAGTGAATTTAGCGATTATTTTTGTAGCCCGTGTTTATTGTAGTCACCGTTTAGGAGAGGTAGGGAATTATTTTATTTTATTTTATTTTTTTCAAAAAGAGCTCTAGTATTTTTAGTTTTTTTACCTGAGAAATGGTGTAAACTTTTAAGTTTAAAAAATTTTAAAAGTTAATACCGTATGCATTATATTAAAAGCCAACCTGTTTAAATAAAGCAACTGCTTTATATACCCTCTTCAAATATACTTCTTATTCCGACATTATACCTAGTTCCGCGCCAGTCTTTTGGCCAGTCAAGCATTTTTTTTAGTTAGCAGGCCATCAATAGTTCCGCGACAGTGTGTATATATACTAAAAAATTAAGGAGCTTGTTATATGTGGATGAATTCAGTTTCATTTCGGTCGCTTTTAATTCAAACTATTTATATTCACCATTAATATTCAAACCAATTTCTCGTTATTGCCGACAAAATTCCGACACTGTAATACCGTAAAAATGGTTGAAAATAGCGCCTTTTTACGTCGACGAGATGAACAAAATTCCTAAATTAAAACAATAAAAGTAATAAAAGAGCTATGTCAATGGAAAATGCGTTCGTAATCCGACTAATCCATTATTCTCCTAAATAACCAGGAAATCGGGTAAGATACCCTCCTGCCGGGCCTCCTGCTAAATTTCAATGACCTATTCCGGCAACGCAAGGCCTTTTTATTTTCCACCGAAAGTTTTTCTTGTTTGATCATGTTTGATTTCCAACTGAACATTTGTCATATAACTGAATTGATTGGCTCTCGGCCTTTTTCTATGATAGTAAGTCAAATTACAAAAGTTGACTGGCAGTTGAATTATACAATTTTCATCTTTTAAAATTCTAACTTGTCTAACTTGGCTCCGAGCATTACTATTCCGTCATCCTCGATGTGATTTATTTTATTTTATTCCCTAAGCCTCGGAGCCAACTAAGAATTTTAATCTCCCTATCATAATTGCATATTCTACAAGTTTTGATGACTAATTTGGGGGTTAACACTGGTAAATACGGTGAATACAGCGAATACGGTATGGTACTCTCATCTGTCTGCTATGTGTCATCAAATATAGCTAGGGGAAATGATTTCGATGGCTACAATCGAACCCTGCTTCATTGTTACGATAAGTGGTTTTGGTTCCTGCATTAGCTTATTAATTTTCTCCCAGTTGTTTCTTAATGAAGTCAGTTACCAGAACTTCACGCCGGCCTCCTCCTTCTAGAACATTTTAACTTAAAACGTGACTCATTGACCTTTGAAGTGTCAACATTATGATAGATGACGTGCATGACCCCCTGACGGGCAGGAAATGACCCAATTGAGAGCATGCTAATGTCAGTGGCGTGTCTGTAGTGATTTTCTAGAGAAAGGTTATCCGCGAGGAGTCGCGAACTTTCTTCATTGGAAAAAAAAATCACGTAGTTGAACAAACGAAATATATAAATGCATTCTAAAAAGCAATGTGAACCCAGAAGCTAAAAACATGTTTCCAAAAGTACTTGTTTTGCAACTTGATTATCATAAGAATTTGCCAAGTCCTAAAGTATCTGCACAAGACTCCCACTACTTAAGACATCTAAGGACCAATCTTTTCGGAATCTATTGTGCAAATGAAGACATCATTCACTGTTTTTTCTATGATGACAGTATTGGTGGAGCAGGACCTAACGAGGTAATATCTTTGTTGAATCACCTACTCCACAACCTTCAAACAAAATATGGGAAATTTGATCAGCTTATAGTCTGGTGTGACAACTCTCCAGGCCAATTTAAGGAATGCTTCTTGTTCTTTTACTTCGATTATCTGGTGCAAATGGGGCATTTTCTGAGAATAGATCTCAAATTTCTTTTGGAAGGACACTCGTATTCTATATGCGACAGGCGATTTGGCTGTATACAACAGTTCTTTAACACAATAGAAAGAGTTGAGGTGCCAAAAGAATGGGCTACTATGCTGAAAAACAGTCATTTAAAAAACATCGAGGTTCACTGGGTAACTTTGGACATGATCAAGGACTACAAATCCTGGTTTAAGAAGCAATACATTGCCAGGAATATGGATGAAGACAAACAGAAATTTGAGGTAAAAAAAATAGCATGGATGAGTTTTGGCTGCTCAGAAGTCGCAGATCATGTGGGAAACTTGAAGCTTGTGCAGCATCCTGGGACTACGTTTATACGGTTCAACATCGACACCAAAGAGAAGCCATTAATTATTTCATTTTGCAAAAAAAAGCAAATGGTGGAATTGAACTCCGTATTGCTCGTGCCTGTTAGACATGAACAGAAACCTATACGTCGTCAAGTTAAAGCAGACTGTTTAACGTTAGCGCGAAAATATTTATCTGAACAGGCACAAGCATTTTATGTCTCATTATCCGAGTGTGTGGAAGACTCTGCAGACAATGAAAGCTGAAAACTTTAATTTAAATATACTTTCTACTACGGGGTGTTGATTTCAACCACTGGCTTGAACGATGCACAATACTGCCTCTTAGTTGTTTACAATATGTATAGGTTTATCTTGCCACAACAAGTATACGTACACTACATCCCGGGAATACATTTGACGTTTTCGAGGTATATATTTAACTTAACTAATGGACTCGATGAGCATCAGTTTTTGTTAAGGCCATGTTACACGATCGCGAGGCAATTTTCCTTGCAACTTGCAACGCAACGATGACGACTGGAAACGTTGCAACTTGCAGAGGAGGTGTCGCACGTTCTCAATTTCGTTTTCGCAATTCAGCAACGCGCCTTTCGCCGGCCGCCATCTTTAAATCTGCTCAAACGAAGGACGCGCTCTGATTGGCTCATTTTAACAAAATTGCGTCGCAAGTTGCGATTGACATGTCACACGCAGCAACTTGTCTCCCAACGTTGCGAAAAGCAGAGGATAGTTCTACTTTTCTTGCTGCAACGCAACATTTTTGTTGCGTTGCAGTTGCAAAAATGGGGTGTTACACTAAGCAATTTTTTGTGCAACCGTGTACTGCAACAAAATTGCGAGACTGACAAGTTGCAGGAAAAATTGCCTCGTGTAGCATAGCCTTTATAGCGCACACAAAGCGTGCTTGAAAAAGCAGCTGAAGCTACTGGCGAAGAGTTTGGCTGTTTGAGTATAATGCCCAGTCGGTATCGTTATAGTTCCATAGGAACTCTACCGTCTCTGGAATGTCGTGCAGAGCTACAAAGAAAACTCGAGGAGTGGAATGTTTGTCCGCGACGAATGGTTTTACATTCGCATTATTCCTCGAATGATTGATTGTTGCCCCCATGTCAGCTCACTGCCAGTCATATTGCCTCGATATGGATCTATCCTGAATAAAAATAAAAAAGGATAATATTAATATTACACAGTGTTTGTTGTAACTTGTTGCCTGATAGGAACAGAAACACATTGCATGAACTCATCGTCGGTTTGAAGCATGGTTATTTTCCATCAGCTCAACAAACACAAACGCCTAATATAATATATCTTATTAGCAATTTTAGTGTGTAGTATCGCTGTATATATATTTTAGCACGAACTTTGGCTATCCGGGAGCCCGTAATGCGCAAGTCAAAATGTAAATGATAGCGATACTAACACAAAGAGGTTATTCAGCGGAAAGTTGTGTAATACGGCTGGGTATCAGTTTTACGAGTGAGTTTTTATTTGTTCGAGCCTTTAGGCGAGAAAAAATAAACAATGACTCGTAAAAATGCCCAGCCGTATTAAAAAACTTTCCGCTGAATAAATTGTTTATTATACGACATAATTATTTCCTAAAATATAGGCTTTCGACAGCGTTTTCCGTAGCGCGCGGTGAGAGGGACAAATACGAGTGTAATACGGTCTCACATTTGCACTGGTTTTGGTGCGTATTCGCACTTTAAAATGCTATGTCGAATAATAAAATCACTTAGAAAGAGAAGTGCGATCACAAAAGGAATGTTGTAATTCTCAGTTATATAATACCCACTTCAGTTTGCAAAAGTTCCTATAGTTTTAAGACCCTTTTATAGATAATTGTTTATTGTATTTTTAGCATTTTACCAGTTTTGATATGTCACTGTATTTCTTTCGCGTAGTTTATTAAAGATATAATTTACTATAATTATTATCGCTTTATCCGGCGCATGTTGATGAACACTTTTAAATCTCTCTATTGAGCGGGAGCGTGATAAAATCATCTTTTCTATTTAGGCGAAGGTTTTTTTTAAACTGAAACTACTTCATTTGCCCAGTTTTGCCTCTTAATTTCCTTGATGTTTTTTTTTTGTTATATTAAATTAGAAAACAAATCTCAAAACACTTTCTTTCACACACGTATATAAAATAACTCACGCAATCTGGCTGCCTTTGCTCTCTAAAACCATAAGAGCGCACACGTTCCCTTGCTCTTGGTATATAATCTCCCGCCTCTTGGCTTCCTCCAGAGATATCACTTCTCCCTCGTATTCGCAGATAATCTCTGACTTCAGTATGTCACGGGCAGCAAAGGCGCATATTCCCGCTCCACGTGGGTCACTTGGTACATCATGAAGCTTAAAAAATAAACATAAAGTTAAACATTCCCGACTGGATAAACTTGTAATGAGTTAAATCGATATATAGACTATAATATCATGTAATAATAATATTTATAAAGTTTTGCTTACCTCAATTGGTGGAGCTGGTTTCGGGTCGAGAGACATATAATGCTGAATTCTTTCAGCCATTATATGCCCCCCAAATTCAATAGCTGGCTCTCTTCTTGGGCGTTGGAGGGCTATCCCCTTGTAGCCGCGAATGTTCCCAGCTTGGGTCGTGGATTGCACTGGCCATCCCTTCTGCAGCCCATACAAAATAACTGCTTTCTTAAATTGCTGCTCAACGCAAAGGAAAAAAATAAAACGTCTTAATCCTAATAACGAGTTTATTTTATTTTACATTTTTTGTCTTTATCAATATCTTTTTATGATACGGCATCCAGTGGTTTTTGCATACATCTTTAGTGCAGGCCACGGTATATATTTGATTCATTGCCAATCCATCTCTGAACAATTAGCTTAATAAACTTGTATGTAAAAAAACCCTCGATTTTTTTGGAACTTTCCATCTGTACTTTAAAGTTGAAAACAATTGACTTTAGGGGTTCACAAAAAAACTATTCAAAATCGCCAACATTTACAGTGACTGCCCTTCCAAAATCGCGCTCGGACTGAATCAAAATTAGTTATCATGTGGAAAAGTTCCTGTAATTTATAGATAATATATAGTTTAATGCAAAATCAACGTGAATACCAATCAAGGCTAACTTGTATAACATCACCGATATTTCCGGCCGTATGATTCACATGATCGAGTAGTGACAGGAATCAATGAATTTTACTTACCCTGTAAAAACTACCCCTTTTCATTAGAAATTTAGTCTGCCCGTGCAAACTGTCCTCTTCTGTCCACAATGACACAACTCTCTCATATTCTTCAAAAATTTCTTCCGAAGAAAGAAAATTTGGCTCTTCTGCCATTACAACGGACAGACGAATAAACTTGTTCAAAAACGGACTCTTAATTGCACGTTTATGCTTCAGCATCACCCTTCTAACATTGCTGAATTTCGGCGGCATCTTCGCACCGTTTCCCACGTGCTTGTGAGCTGTCGATGAAAACGTTTTACTCAATTGGTCTTGAAATTACACTAATTGAAATAAATATCGCAGCATTGTGATTGGTTGATCTAATCGCACGGATACAGCATGGGAATTTGGCGCAAGTCGTGTCTACAACTGAAAGTTTAGCGAAATTAACCATTAATGGCGATATTGAAATATTTTGATTGTGGACTCTTTTGCTGTGAATTTGTCTGACGTGTCGAAACCAAGCTAAAACGAGGCAAAACGGGCATCATAAACGAGCCGCGAACCTCTGTTTGCGAGCCACTGTTTCTTTCACACTATTCACCCAATCCCCATTGCAAGTCTATATTATAACTACTTAAAATATTTCGTGACAGTGTGCGTGACCGGCGCTTGCATATTATGCACTAAGCAAATAAAGCCCACGAATCACATTTGTCATAATTGCCGTAAACAAACTTAATCAGACTGCTAGTTGTGAAGATGTTCGTCATTGATTGATCAACTTATATTAATAGGAATCCTAACCTCATCCTAACCTTATCGGTCACTTGCACAAATAAAAGCCTATACTGAATAGACTATAATAAATATAATAAATACTACATGCCCGGTTGGGAACATCAGCGAGAACCAAAATCCAAAATAAATGTAATGGTGAGAAAGGGCCGATATACGATATATCCTATTGTATGGTAAACAGCAAATCCTTGCTATGTACAAATATTTGCAACAAAAGCTCATTATATGTTGTGTTAATTTAAAGAGTGTCCTGTCCTTTGTCACCATTCTTTGCCGAGTGCATGTACTCGGTACTGTACAATGAGTAACAAAATAGGTTTTGATCTGTTAAAAAGTCTCTAAACGAAAACAAATTACAAGATTTACAAAAAAAGTGATAAAATACAGAGGTTCGCCAAAAAAGGCTCGCGGCTCGCAAAAAGAGGCTCCGGCAAAGTAAATATTGCTTACGGTCAGTAGCAAACAGTACGCGATCAATTTCTTTGAGATCGTGGATTTTGCGATTACAATTTTATCTTTTACCAGTATGTCTGGACGAAGTTGGCCAGTGAATAAATGCGTATAGTAGGCTACTAGCTAAGCGTCTACAGGTAAAATAAGATCTGCAGCACTGACTCGAAGAAAAATGCACGTAGCCCTCCCAAGCTATTATAAATCAGAGACAGCAACAACAAGTCTGTTTCACTACATTTATTAAATGGTCAGTTTTGACAATGGTCAGGTTAATGTTCAACTTTTGTTGCCAGAATAGTTACGTCGTATTTCAAGGAAGCAAATCTAGTCTCGCTTTCTCGTAAGTGAGACTGGCGTTCATTTCTCAGTCGAGAAATTTCATCTTCAGACCGGCGATGTCCTGTTTTCTTCTTTTCGATATTCAAGCTACTCGTAATTTTGTCGCAGGTTTGACATGTATCAAGCTTCGATTTTCTAAAACTAAGCATTTCTTTCAATTCGCTATTAAATATATTTCTAAACGCCGAAAAACTTAAAACTGGACCTTTGTTGTTTCGTTTTAAGCTGGTTGTCTTTAAATTAGGGTTTTCAGTAAGGAATTTTGACCACATTTGACGCATGGACACTTTTGAGTCAAAATACTTCTTGGCATTCGTCCTTGACCTGCGATAATGCGATTCAGTGGCTTTATACGAGCAGATATAGTCTATCACTGTATTTTTCACCAGCGGCAAAAATTTTCGGGGCGCTCTCTTTCCTCTTTGATCTGGTTCGATGGATGGACTCTGAAGGTCAATTTTTTTTAGCAACACTTGTATTTTGCTTGTTGACAATCCATAGCATTTGCTAAAAGCGATCTTACATACCTTTCCCAGTGATGGTATGTGATAAGTTACTCTACGCTTTCCTCCTACGGTCACTCTTATTTCCATAAGCTTTGAAAACAGATAGTTTTGTTCATTGTATGATTTGCGATAAACCATGTTTCTTTGACTTCGTATAAGAATTCTTGTTTCAAATGCACCTCTCCTCAAAAGGCAACCGCTCAGGCAACATGTCATGAGCAGCCCATTTACATCTTTGAACGGCGCATTTGTTCGTCTTAGTGTTGTTCGCCTATTCTTCGCGACATAAATCTTCTGCAACTTGTGGCTTGTACTCAAATTCCTGCGTCCCTTTTCCACTGAACTCGCGATTGGATGGCCCTGGGCGAAATACTGCCACGGACTTGTCGAATCAAATTCGTATACAAGCTTGTTTAGGTCTTTACCGCCCTCATGACCAGTAGTTGCACTCGATCGATTACTCCTAGTCGTCATATTGTGAACGCAATATCGGTGAGTTTTCCGAAACGCAAATAATTCGGGGATTTTATTCTATCGGCTGACGTGACAGCACGAATGTGCTAGCAATCTCCAGTTTCAGCGCAGCACACGTACCCTGGCTGTCAAATTAAAAATAGATCAGTCTGGAACATAGAACAGGCCCATTTATCTGATTCACGCAAGTTTGGGCGTATTTTCTCTAAACACGTCTAACATCTCATTTTGATCGCAGGTATTCTAGAAAATATAAGTTCCTTCAAAACAAAATTGAGAATATATGTCAAATGATCCCGAAGGAGAAAAAAACAACAATAAAATTTAAGAAACACTGGGAAAGTTCTTTGGCTCGCTGGGACTGGGTAGGGGAGGGGTGGTTTGATAATTTTTGTTAAGCCGATTTTTTTCAGAAGTTTTAAGTTAAAATGCATTAAAATGCTTTGTATATACTTCTTTCACCAGTTTCAAGATATATATTGATTGATGTATATGATGAAAACTGACGTATATTCATTTGGACTGTATATACTGTGATCATTGAGAGTATCTGTACATGTGACTTCGAACCCGGGCGCGCGCGAATCTTGAATGCACTTTTTTGTCGATCGGATGCTTACGGAAAGAGAAAGGACGGCCATGATTTCATTCTACAACAGCTCCATTTGCAGGACTACATAGAATATACTGAATAAATAAGCGGCTAGCTGTGAAAACCTCGAGCGGTAAGTTGTACGAGTAAACGCTCTGATGTAAGCTTAATATTAACCTGAAAATGGGCGAATGAGAAAACCTGTCGAAATTTCCTCCATATATTTAAGCTAAAGCTTTAATCTTATAATAGTATTTTCAGGGTTACTGCACTGTTACCATTTTGAGAATGGTTTGGCGGTAATTCGGTTTGCTTGTGACTTGAACAATTCGACACGAACCGAAGTGGAAATTAAAGGCCGCGTATCGATCATGAATGCCAAGATCGGAGCTTGATATATAATGACGACAAAATTTTTATCTGATCTGTTCGGATACGTTAGCTGAACTTTCAAGGCATTTAAGGCATTTAAGGCAAATTTAAGGCATTGAAATCTTAATACCCGAATTTATGAGCTGCTTTTGCCTTTCCGAAAATCCTAGCTGACCTGTTTTTGTACCCAAAACGACATTTTTATCTCTCCGAAAACAAAATGCATTAATTTCCCTAACCGAATATCCGAGGCGATTAATTTGGTCGAATTTTCACTGGTTTATAAAGGAAAAAACTTCGAAGTAAGCTATATTGTCTACTAGTCGTGAATAATTTCGCTTCAAACAAGGAAGGTAACTATCAACGGAGAGGTGTAGTGGCTAAGTCATTTATTTGTTGTAAAAGTTTGTTTACCGTTTTCACTTGCAGCTTTCGTGAAGTGCGCGCGCTAAGTTGTAAAATCAACTTTTTCGGTGCAAAATTGGATTATTTTAACATTTTATTGCTGTTTGGTACTTAAGAAAACATGGGACATAATTCTGAATTGCTTTTGTTTCCCTAAGCAATTTACCAGCGAGAAAAGTCCGACTTTTTCGAAACGATAAAATGCATATGCTTTCGCGTTCAAGTATTCGTGTACATTTACGTCGTGGGAATATATTTTCTCCCAACTAGCCGTCATTATAAATAAAAGCCGAATTTAGTTTATATCAATAATCACAGAAAATACTTTAAAATCGTCAGGATATTATTTTTATTTCTTTAAGTTGTGAAACACATCCTACTTTTAAACGGCATATTATGTACTAGGGTGACATATTGTAGCCATTTACGTTTATCAGTAAAACATTAGAATAAGTTCACTAATTCAGAGGTTTATAGTTCACGTCACTGTGCCCTTCTTCAGCTAAAAATGAAACGAATTGCATTCTGCTACAATGTTCCCCTCGGCTAACTTAACCTTTGGCTCGATCAATTAATTCCCCAATAGCTGCAGCCTAAATACAGTTCTTATTTCGGGTTTAGAAACGGTTATCAAATTCAATTCCTTTCTCAAAATGTAAAATTTAATTATTGTTTCATTTAACAAATGTGGTGTTATATTTAGATTTGATCTGAACTCAAGTACTTATACAAAACAATTTTAATTTCGCCTAGTGAAAAAAGCAGCTCATTATAAAACTCAATTATTTGTAAAATTCCATATGAAAATGACTATAAATAAAATGCTCTCAATTTATTCCACAGATGCTGAACATAATTTTTCTACATTATGAATTGAGTTACATAAAGCAGAACTAAGAATTTTGTTTTGATACATAGAGTGATAAAGAAGAGACAATATATTTAATTTAGTCTGTAAACAGTATGAATGGTGATAAAAAATCACATTAAAAAAAACTAAAGAGAGTGTTCCATGGTTCGACGCATGTGCCTGCTTAGAAACTTTATCGGTTAAAAAAAAAAAAAAACATGTACTTCTCGATACTTAACTAATCACATACTATATAAGAAAAATGAAACATGACCAAAATTCACACAAAACATTTCAACGGATTACACCGAGAATGTTGACATTTGAATACCAGAATAAATTACCAGAATAAATCCTTCGGCAATTACTTTATTCTGGTAATTAATTATTCTAGTATTCAATGTAGACATTCTCGGTGTAATCTGTTGAAATTTTTTTCTAAATTTTGGTCATTCGTTGTTTTACTAATTATAGCATGTCATTGCTGAAGTAAGGTTGATAACCCTAAACATGTGCGTAACCGAGAAATACTCCCTTTAAGCTATTGTAACACTTTCCATCATTCTCAGCTAAAGTAATTTTTGGCTAAAAAGGGGTCATTCTCCTTGCAGTTGAGTCAAGCTGGCCTGCAGTGGAGCCGGTTAGGGAACCAGAGCTGGAAAGCCGCACGCTACCAAGGTGGGCAGGCCTGTTGTGCATTGACACGTTGCTAGTGATTGATTGATTGGTTGAGGGCGTGTCTTACCTGTCAAAGTGACAAGCTCTCCCTGGCGAAATTGACACGGTTTTGATAAATCCAGCTATATATTGGCCCGGAATGTCTCGGGGCGACTTGAATTTGGCCAAGGCTGGCTCCAATCCGGGTATCGGGGTGGGCCGGAGGCAGCGGGCGTGTGCGGCCTCGATTTACCAGACATTCCTTGCCAATATATAGCTGATTTTATCAAAACCCTGTCAAATTTTCACCAAAACATTTTCGCCAGACGCTCGGCGATAGCCGAGGGTCTGGCCTCACCCGCGCCTTTATTTGTGGGGGGGCTTCCGTCCAGACCGGTTGCTGCACAGTGGCCGGGGACCAGGCTACCCGCTGGCACCAGTTGCGGAGTGCCGGCCCTCGACCCAGGGGGGTGGTGTGGGTCTGACGGTTGGCATTTTTGGCTAAAAAGGGGTCATTCTCCTTGCAGTTGAGTCAAGCTGGCCTGCAGTGGAGCCGGTTAGGGAACCAGAGCTGGAAAGCCGCACGCTACCAAGGTGGGCAGGCCTGTTGTGCATTGACACGTTGCTAGTGATTGATTGATTGGTTGAGGGCGTGTCTTACCTGTCAAAGTGACAAGCTCTCCCTGGCGAAATTGACACGGTTTTGATAAATCCAGCTATATATATATATATATATATATATATATATATATATATATAGATAGAAGTTTGACGGTGCCACTCGAGCCAACAGAGATGCTACTTCGCCAGGAGGATCCTGTAAGGATTCGCAGTCCAAACCTCGGCATGTGATTGAAGTAAAATGTTAAAAAAGACTAAGGACGGACAACTTCTGACGATAAAAAGTAAAAATTTAATAAAAACGTTTCGGTCTTAGACCTTCATCAGTTCGTACAGACAGCGTGTCTGTACGAACTGATGAAGGTCTAAGACCGAAACGTTTTTATTAAATTTTTACTTTTTATCGTCAGAAGTTGTCCGTCCTTAGCCTTTTTTAACCTTTTTTTAATGTAAGACCAGTTTGCTGTACTTGACGCTCCTAAAGAAGGCCGCGACGGCTGAAACGTTGAGAATTAAAAGCTAAACATCTAAACTGGAGTTGGAGATTTGACCTTTACAGTTCAAGCATTTATATTTATATATATATATATTAGTGTTAATTTTTTATTTAATAAACTGTTGCCAGCCTGTACATCATGTATTGTACCATTAGACAATGAGATTATTAGTGTGGGTAAACTGTTGTCAGCCTGTATCATCATGTACTGTACCCTTGGAAAATGGGGTTATTGTGTTAGTAAACTGTTGTCAGTCTGTATCATGTATTGTACCCTTGCTCTGTTCCAGCTTGACACAATTGGTGTTCCTTGTTGTCCAGGAGCTCCAGCTTCTGTTTGGTTTGCTTTGTTTGATATATTAAGACCTGCTGCCTCATCGAGGTTTGTATCCTAACATAAATAATAACATCAAAAGGATTATGCGCCTTACAAAAAAAGATGTATTAATTTTCATCTGCAGAGTATTATGGAGGAGGGATGCGAGAAAACAAGATCGAACTACATGTATTGTAGAACAACGATCAAATTCTCTCACATTAGAAACTCAAAATGTCAACTGTGTGTACGCTCACTGAGGGGCAATTGCTGGTTTGTAACCAATCCTGAGAAATTCAAATGACAAAGACGTGGCGGCCATGTTGGTGATACAAACAATAGAAGCTAATTAGAAATATTTTGTTGATGACCACCAACATGGCGGCGATGATGTCACTTGCGAACCACCAATAAACTCACAGCAAGAAAGTCCCATCAGATGATACATGTTGTACACATATCATTATTAACCAATAATTCCTAGCATAGCAAGCATCAGTTGATGCTACCTCATATATATCACAACCTGATTATTCCATGCATGCTCTTTTTAGCCAAATCAAGATTTTGTCCAGTACACAAACTGTATTTTTCCTACTGTAACTATCTACTTGCTGAGACTTCCTATGGCGGAATTATTTATAGTTAAGATTCTGCACACACTCTGATTGGCTAAAAAGCTATGCTTTATTGGCGTTTAGAAAATAGCTGTCATATAAACAGCATGGAATCTGCCGTGCATTATTCTTTCTTCATGCTAGCTCACGACTTTGTAAGTTTTGTGTTCTGCCAAGGCCACTCAAGTGTACAAAGTTTTTTTCTTCGAAGTTCCTGCTTTTTCCTAAACTGAACAAAAGATGGTTTTCTTAATATCCTATAACGCTCCAAGCCAGCAGTGTATGCCCACTTTGTTTTATTTTTAGCTAGTTTGCACTACACACACCTCTGCACTATATATCTCACTTTTGTAGCACTTTTTATTTTTATTGCACTTCAAAACTGTCCTGGATAGGATTTTGCAAGTTATATCATGTAGATGTATAACAACAAGATGCACTTTTGAGATCTAGAAAAGCAGCTGAATGCACTCGCCTGAGGCTAGCTGCTTTTCTAGACCTCGAGCGTGCATCATTTTCTTATAGAACATAAAAAAACATCTTCTATTTGGTAAATAAACATGGATAAACCATGCTTTACTGTTACACAAGTATAAAATGGTCAAGCAAATAAAGGTTAAAAGCCGTGTACAGTTGTACAGGTATTAGACTGTTATAAAACACTGTGGTCCTTTGTAACACTTGATAAATGTTGGCTCATGATCTCTAAATCTCTCTCATGTTCTTACATTGTAAGGACCTTTTAAATTTGCGATTAATGACACCATATACACTGCAAAACATAGTTTGTGTTTTTTTCCATAAATTGAGAGAATAATTCCAGCATTTAATAATAATTATGTCATATAATATTGAGCTACATTGTAATAATTATAGTGTATGCAGTAACATTATATTCAATGAGATTAAATTTAGAAAAACATTTAAGGATAAAAATTAGCGAAAAAAGTTTAACACAACGTTTCGATGTCGCCATGACATCATTTTCAAGTGACAAAATAAAAAATTCAAACTGTCTTAATAGAACATAACAATAAGTAACGTAATTAGCATATTTGTGCATGGTAAATATGTCTAAAGAAATAGTTTTGCGCGGATGGAGTCCGATTGCATGTTCAGGTTGGGCTTCTTCTTCTTTATGAACAACATCTCATAAATTACAGCGCGGACACTCGAACCGTGAACGCTTTGGCTTTATTTTGGCTTTATTTTGTCTTTATTTTGTCTTTATTTTGTCTTTTATTTGTCTTTATTGACTTTATTTTGTCTTTATTTTGACTTATTTTGTACTTATTTCAGAACTAGCCAATCACAGCCCGGATTCGAAGTAAAGGCCAAGACATTTTTTCTACCTTTTTTCCACGTTTTTGCTCGGGGCGAACCAAGCTTTAAAATGTAGTTTGGGCAGAAAATGTCCTGAACTGTCACGAAGGTGTCCTGAGGTCATACGATTTGCAGCGATTTACATGCTACCGTACCATATTCGGATATTTTTCGGCTGGAATCGGTCGTAGGCACATCGAATGACAAGCAAAGTTTATTCTGTAGCAGGGCACAGGTAGCAGAAACTAGCAGAGAGCCAGATTTGACCTACCTATGTGTGTTTATATATTAGATCTCTTTATGCTTGTGTGGTGTCTTGCATTATAATTATTTGTGTACGAAACTCATCGAATATTTACATTGTAAGTGTGTTTGTTTCATTCTTTCCGAAATATAATTTATTGCATGCAAAGTTCAGACAACACAAATGTTTTGAAAACAACAAAATAATCGATGTTAATCATTACTGAGGCGAAAATAGCTTTGACTGGCTAAAACTCTGAATAAAACTCTGTGGAATTTGATATTTAGCTTGGAGAGGCGTCACAGGGTCTGGCTCAGTCTGGTTCAGCCGAAAATTCATTTTCTCCATAGTTCACTTTCATCTCGCTTACAAATGCAAACGTTTGAGTTTCATGAATAACTTGACAATTCCTTTTATTTTAAAAAAGGGTTCAATTTGTGCTGCCTAGTTAAAAAACACTTTTAATTAAACGGATCACGGTTGCGGGCTAAAATTTTATTTATCGCCAGTTCCACTCTACTGAACATCATCCTGTATTTGCATCACAACGCTTATGCAATCCACTCAATTTGCCCGAGCTTAAAGCCATTCTGGCTCTTGTTTATATCATAAAAACGCGGGGAAAAGGTAGAAAAAATGTCTTGGCCTTTACTTCGAATCCGGGCTGTGATTGGCTAGTTCTGAAATAAGTACAAAATAAGTCAAAATAAAGTCAAAATAAAGACAAAATAAAGCCAAAGCGTTCACGGTTCGAGTGTCCGCGCTGTAAACAGTCCAGTTTTCCGTTGCATTTCTTGAGGACGGAAAAGTTTCTTATGATGTCACGTCTCTGTTCACAAATGTACCGCTTAAAGAAACCATCGAAATAAATCATTGCTGAAAAGGCGTTCGTAGACAACTGGTTTAATGAAACACACAATCTAAATATCACTAAGCCTGATCTGATTCAACTGCTAGAAGTAGCAACCAAGAATCAACTGTTCCAGTTCGATGGCAAGCTTTACGAACAGATTGATGGCGTGGCCATGGGCTCACCTTTGGGACCCCTCATGGCAAACGCATTTCTCTGCTCTATCGAGGAGAAACTAGAACAAGACAACGAACTCCCAGACTTCTGCAGAAGATACGTAGACGACACGATCGCTAGTATGAAAGATGTACCAGCAGCAGAAGCTTTCTTGTCAATCCTTAACAACTGTCATCCATCCATAACTTTCACCATGGAACTAGCATCTGACAATAAGTTACCATTTGTCGGTATGGAAGTACTTAAGAAAGGCTGCAAACTGGAAACCAGTGTTTACCGGAAGCCAACAAATACTGGCCTACTGCTCCATCACCAAAGCCACCTCGATAAAAGGTACAAGAAATCGCTAATCAAGACCATGGTAAACCGTGCTTTCCACCTGTCATCCACACTGGAGTCTTTCATAACTGAATGTGATCGCTTGAAGTTGATGTTTACGAACCACAAGTACCCTGACAGCCTCATCAACTCTACCATCTCTCACTTTGTCACCTTAGTGATGTCTGGAGACCCCGATGTGCCAGTTCAACTACCCGCCAACGAAAATACTGTTCACCGAGTGGTATTGCCATTTAAAGATCAAAAGTCGGCCGATGCAGTGAAAAAACAACTATCCGACCTGAGCAAGAAAATTGATCACACTCTTCAACCAGTGTTTACGAGCCGGAAAATTTGTGAAGACCTTAAGATGCGTGAACCCAAACCACCTTTAATTAACCAACAATGCGTAGTGTACAATTATCAATGTGATCTGTGCGATGCAGAGTATGTCGGCTACACTGGCCGGCATTTACACCAACATATTGACGAACACCGGTATTCAGCAATTGGAAAGCATTTAAAGAACGACCACGGCATTAAAACCATCGGCGGCGACCTTACTAGTAACTTTTCCGTCCTCAGAAAATGCAACGGAAAACTGGACTGTTTAATTTATGAGATGTTGTTCATAAAGAAGAAGAAGCCCAACCTGAACACGCAATCGGACTCCATCTGCGCAAAACTATTTCTTTAGACATATTTACCATGCACAATGCTAATTCCGTTACTTATTGTAAGTTATGTTCTACCACCTCACACTGTATATATTAAGACAGTTTGAATTTTTTATTTTGTCACTTGAAAATGATGTCATGGCGACATCGAAACGTTGTGTTAAACTTTTTTCGCTAATTTTTAACATTATATGTGACCCTATTTGCGAAAACCCGGCATAAGAAATTTCAACGCTCTGAGCGTTGTGCGTTGCAACACATCACCAACGCGTTGCCTCTGTGTTGCAGAGCGTTGACGAAGCGTTGCGTTTCGTTGCTTAATCGTTGTAGATTTTTATCAGTGCGTTGTCTTTCATTGTCAACGCTTTGTTCAACTCATTGTGTTATTTTACCAACGCGTTGTTCAACGGTGACAACGGTACAACGCTCAATTCATTTGGATTTCATTGTCAATGCGTTGGGTTTTATTGTTTACCGGTTTTTTGTCACTAAAATAATTATTTTCTAGTCTGTGTGTTCTAGACAACCTTATAAAAGTAAAGTAGTCTATTAAAGTATCGTTGTAACGCACTATTATCCTGGTCGTCAGATCTGCATATCAGATAGATCAGAACGTCGAGAGCGAGAACGGCCCGCCCGCCCGGCGCCAGCTATTCTTTATGTATTTATAACATACAACTGCTTTTCAATGCTTTATGATTTAAAAGTTAAAGAACCGAACTGTTTTAACATCGACGAACAAAGGCTATAAAAGGTCCGTGCAGCCGACAGCCTTCCGATAACCTCTTTGAACCGAGGAGGCGATGAAAGTAAAGATGAAGTTATGCTAATATTCAAGATGTTTGTTTCGTGATGTGGCTCTTCATTTCGGAATTTCCACCGCGATGTCACTGATAAGATCCCACGCACAAGCACAATTTACTTCAACTGTTCTGCCGGGTCATCTTGTAGGCGATGCCGACAGTAGTTTTCAGTCATTTATGTAGCCTGAGATCAGGCTCCTAAGAAAATCGGCGAGCGAAGCTATCATTTATGCAGAATTGTAACATTCGGAAGGCCGAAGGTTACGTTACGTTTATGTAAACATGCACTACGTCAACAAACTTCCTTGTCCTTTGCTAGCATGTATGACCGTAAACGTAACAGTCGCATGTCCTTTTAGCCAGAGTGGATTTCTTTTATTTGAAACGCATTTAGAAACTACAATAAAAAGTTTAATAATATCAGGTATTTCAGATTCAACAATCGACATACGCCGAACTCAAATACGACAAATAAATTTCTACCTCAACCATTGTTTCCATGTTATACTAATGTTTATTTCATTCGATATGATTATAACCTTCTTTGATACGCTTCTTTACATGTCTCAGGGAAATTTACATTATTTTTTGTTTGTTATCTGTAACACATGAACGCATGACAAAAACACACCAAATTCTTAGTTGACTCGCGGTGTATTATACCCGTTGCACGCGTCCGGCCGGCGTCCGTTTAATTCGTCAAAATTATAACCAATTTGTTTCATTACGTGAGCTACGCACAACCACACTGATGCTACTACATTTTCACAACGTTTCTGTTGATTGCTAAAAGATAGTCATTTCTGCACAATATTCAGCAAAGCGGTTTGATTATTTTTATTTATATACAAAGCGCATGCATTATTAACCGGGCGTGGGCCTGGGGCCCAGCCCGGTTAATAAAATAGCTTCTGTTTTTTTTTTTTGTCGTCGATCACTTTGCATACCGCTACCCCTGCTCTACTCCGCCAAAGTGCTAGGAGGAGAGCTAGGGGTGAGTATGAATATATATGAATGTATTCGCCTTGTGAAAGATTTTCTCGGGGAAGAACGAAGCCCGGACTCGAGAGAGCGGCGGAAATCGAGCCTATGTGAAAGTTGGACTGGTCCAAATAGATATTAATTTAGGACCGCGTAAACACATCGGAGCGGCGTACAGATTTCGCAACGTCGGTGAGTTTGACTCGTTAAAATATTAAATCATTGTACTCACTACTAGGTGGACACACTAGGAGCGCCATTAGATCAATTTTTTTTTTATCAAGGCTACGTTACATTTCGCCAGGGTCATAATATTGTCCTGTTTGTTTTGTGTGAAATACATTTCTTTTCCGTAAAGGAAAACAGAAACTTGCCCAGACTCGCAGATTTATGTAAACAGAAACTTGCTGAGACGTGCAGATTTATATTTGGACGATTACGTCATAGGGTCACGTCGAATCGTGACTTGAAGAGATTGTCTGTGAGGTGCGTACGTACATCACATACACTAGAAGCGCCATTAGATCAATTTTTTTTTTATCAAGGCTACGTTACATTTCGCCAGGGTCATAATATTGTCCTGTTTGTTTTGTGTGAAATACATTTCTTTTCCGTAAAGGAAAACAGAAACTTGCCCAGACTTGCAGATTTATGTAAACAGAAACTTGCTGAGACGTGCAGATTTATATTTGGACGATTACGTCATAGGGTCACGTCGAATCGTGACTTGAAGAGATTGTCTGTGAGGTGCGTACGTACATCACATACACTAGAAGCGCCATTAGATCAAATTTTTTATCAAGGCTACGTTACATTTCGCCAGGGTCATAATATTGCCCTGTTTGTTTTGTGTGAAATACATTTCTTTTCCGAAAAGGAAAACAGAAACTTGCCCAGACTCGCAGATTTATGTAAACAGAAACTTGCTGAGACGTGCAGATTTATATTTGGACGATTACATCATAGGGTCACGTCGAATCGTGACTTGAAGAGATTGTCTGTGAGGTGCGTACGTACATCACATACACTGGAAGCGCCATTAGATCAATTTTTGAGCTATTTTTTTCAAAAAAAATAGCTTCTTAGCTGTCGTATTGGACGATGTAGCGAGGTATGTATGTTTGTCCCACCAATCAAAATCGGACTACCATCAACAACACTTAGTTCAACAACCAATGAAATTGCCGTTTGTAAAGCTGCATCAGAAGAAGAGCAATTTTCGGACTGCCATCTTTGTTGTGTGTAAAGACCGGCATATAACTATAACTAAGACATCGATCCCTCCGAGAAGATGAAGGCAACCTAAGCTGGTAATTAGCGCCAGAAATGGAAAACCTATTTGAAAGTATCAATGGACGCCGATTCAGCACGCAGTAAGAAACGAAGGAACAAACATAAAGAAGAAGAAATAGGGGTGTTACGAAAACTACGACCCTCGAAAACTAAGACCTAGTATCCTTTGTATTGTTACTGTTTATATGTTCATTCATGAGATTTTACCAGAAGTCTCTATTATTTTCCCCGGTTGAGAATTCCGCGCTAAAGTAACCTGTACTTCGAATATTCGAGGATTTGGTGACGAATCATGCCAAACAGAATTTGATTTTTGCTAAACACGCGCTATTGCGATGTTTTGCTGTTGAGTGCAGACATTTTCACGTGAAGTGGTAAATTCGTGAGCAGATACTAGTATTTTGAAGAGAAAAGTTGAAATATGCTTACGCAAGTTCTCTTGTCTTCTTGTTAATAGTTGACTTTCGGTAAATCTTCTTGGGTTGATTTTATTCACAGAACGTTTTACGTTTTATGATCTGCAATGTTAACCATTTAATTTCGGTAAAACAGAAATGTATGTAATGTGATACTTTTGGTTGTAATGCAGGCGTGTGTAACCTGATAATTTTGTTTTTCATGCAAAGGATGTAACCTGATACTTTGTTTTTCGTACGCTCGTGATAATTGAATTAGTTCGTGTTTCTCAGTTGGATAAATATCTGCGTGTTGAATAAAATAATTTTTTCACAAGGATTTTCACAAGGATTTTCAATATATGGTATTTATTTCCAGTTTGGTACAAATTTGCTGCAGTAGAAATATGGATATTGAAAACAAAATATAATTTGAACACTTGTTTTCAAATGTAAATTTAATTAAATTACTTGTAGCTTAGAGCCTAAATTTGAATAAAAATGATGTTTTTCTTTGGATTGAAATCAAGAAATTGTTTTCCTTCAAGGTACTGTGACAATTTGCAGTTCTTGGTGTTCTGCTATGTGAATTGTCATTAAATTTTAGCATTTTGTATTTGATTAATGAATGCATTACAACATGTCAGGGTCAAAGGGTCATCAATCAAATTTACATGAATATTTTACGCAGACCTTTAATTATTATACGATGATAAGGAGTACAATTTACTATTTAAAACAACACATTGTACTGGCACAAATATTTCTTGATGAACCACAACACAAATGGTTAATGTTTTAATACCTAAATATAATACTTTTGTTGACACTTGTCATGTGTAACGCAGGTTTGTTCAATTGTCACGCATTCGTTAATTTCCAACTGTTTCTTTGCCTGTTTCTTTCCAATAGTTGACTACTATAAAATAAACCCAGGGTGGGGTAGGCTCAGTCTCCAGCTGTGGGTGTTTCGGTGTGCCCGCGATCCTCTCCACCTGGATCGCGGACTGGGGGAGCATGGGTAGCGGACTGCTCTGACATTCAACCCTTGGAGTCTTTGAGTTTGACCAGTCAGTAACAAATGTAACTTTTCAAAATGTTTGGAAAATATTCTTTATCTCAAAACACCAATGCAGTCCAATCTCTCATGTTACGCTTTTAACATCCAAGAACTGCATTATTTTCTAATCGACGACACCAAACGTTATTTTCAATTTTAAAACTTAAGGTTACCGTGTACCTTCAGGGGTGTCTCAAGTCTAAAAAATGTAGCGTGTCCGGATTTTTTGGACCAATTCTGTCCTTTGAAGGTATATGGTAACCTTAAACCACCCAAGTAAAATTAATAAAATATAAAAAACGTTTGAATATTCTCTGACTGGAAACATTCGATCGTCCATTGAATATAATCAGTGTCCAGCACAAAATTGTTTGCCGGGAAAACAAGCCACAGTGCTTGATTTTTGATAACTTAAAATACACTAGTGTTGTTGTATACTAAAGCATAGTTAGTAGAGGGGACATTGATCTACAGTTTCCAATCCACTCTTTTCATGATCCATAACACCATTTTTTACCACTCCAAAAAAATAGCTCTTGCACGCATTGCGTGCCTATGTTCTTATCAAGGCTACGTTAGATTTCGCCAGGGTCATCCTTTGCCTAAATGATATTTTATGAATATTGTCCTGTTAAATAATTGTCATTTTGTGTGAAATACATATCTTTTCCGTATATTTTCTGAGAAAAACAGAAACTTGCTGAGAAATGCAGATTTATAAATAAGGACGATTACGTCATGGGGTCACATGAGTCTACGTCTGTGATAAACCAGGGTCGCCGTTAGGTCAAATTTCATATCAAGCTATTACTTTTGATTTGAACATGAATACTCTGCTGTTTATTTAGTGTGAAATACATTACTTTTTCGTGTTGGTGCAGCAATTCACTTCCTTGTATGCAGAAGATTTATAAATAACAACCATTACGTTACAATATCACATTTTGACTCACGCAATTTGTCGAACTGTGACTAGAATAGCTGCGAATGATGATGGTGCAACGCGGAACGTCTGCGATTGATGGTTCAACACCGATTCGTACCTATGTTGTCGTGTTTTTTCCTCTTATTCAACTTTGGCTTTATATTGAGGAATGATCTTCAAAGACTGCTCAGAGGCAAGAAAATTGACAGTAGGCACTATACGCAAACATCAGACTTCAGCGTGACTGCCGTGACTAATCTGATAGATTTCAAGCAAGAAAGCAGGTAAAACGGCTTGCTTGCTTTATAAAAAAAGCCCGGTTATATTTTCTTCGAAAATTCTTGTTATTCATTTGTTCTTGCTTCGGCAGCTTCGCTGGAATTAGCACGCATTGACAAGAATTTACTGACAACGCGTTCAGTTGTGGAAAGTTGGCAAACCGTTGAGGTTTTATTTTTGGCAAAGCGTTGTGGAAAATTGGCAAAGCGTTGTGGAAAATTAGCGAAGCGTTGTGTACCGTTGACAAAGCGTTGGGAAACGTTGACAACGCGTTGGAAAGCGTTGCAACACAATGACAACGCGTTGTACAACGCGTTGTACAAAGCGTTTTCCATTTTTTCTTATGCCGGGTTTTCGCAAATAGGGTCACATATTGTAAAGAAATGATAATTCTACAACAGACACACTAACCACTTGTTCGAGTAGGATGTCATTGGCTTCCACTAAACTGTCAAGCAACTCATCACTGTCTGGATCAACACCATGAGTGTCTGATGGCCACTGACAACGGACCTTCCAGTTTTTTAGCAGATTCCTTATGCTGTTAAAACACTCACTATTAATAACTGTAGTACATTAAGACTTAAGGCCTCAAAATTATCAGGCTAACTGTTTACATTGTACCATAAAGGTTCTATAATAATAATTATCTCCTCTTGGAAGAAGTTGGTTACACATTAAGACTCTTCAAAAACAAACCAGCGTCCTTCATATAGATCTGCCTACTTATAATTATAAAAGTAATATATAATAATGATAAGAACCTTCCCAGAGTCCTTTGCAACTGGAAATTTTTTCAATGCCAAATAACTTTGTAAATTGGAGGCCCAGAACGGTGAAGTACCACAAGGTAATAGCACTTACCATAAAATAACTCTCATATCAAACTTAGTGAGATGACGTCATTAGTCACGTGACCACGCCCGAAAGTGCGTTTTTGTTTACTGTGAGAACAGGCCTCTATCAATTGAAAAGCAATCAATGTAGTCAGCAAGACATTGATATGGGGCATTTTGAAATGGCCATTAATATTCTGGCATTTTAAATTTAAGGGGGCAGTATACAAGAGAGCAAAAATATGTGGAAAATTGGTTCAGCCATATCTCATGAAATGTAAGGCGCATAGCTACAAAAATCTACATGTGGATAGATGTTTATGTGAAGAACACGTTTTTGAACACGTTTCTTACGTGACATCATAAGTCACGCGACCAGATCGCTTTGAATATTTCAAATTGCTTTAAAAGTACATTATGCTCAATAAAACAGCGACTTATTTCTGTCAGTTGCAGATATTGAAGTAAGGTTTATCAAAGGGGCGATTATTATTTTTTCTTTTAAATATCAGGGAAGAGCAGCGCATGAGCAGCGCATGAAAAGTTGCTTATTGGCGCTAAATCAGTCACTTATTAATTTAAAACCAAAGGAGACATTTATGAGCAGTCCGGGAGTATACCAGTTCTGGAAGAAAGTGTGACGTCATATTTCTTTTGTTCTACCGAAAATGCGCAAAATCGCCAAAAATAATCGAGAAAAATTGAGCTTTTTCAAAAAGCTCCTTACCAGCCTCTACACGCAATATCCGGGAACTTTGAGTGGCGAATCTTGGAGAAACAAGATGGATGCATGTTGTAGTGTGTTTTTGCGAGCAGATGAAGGTTTGATAGCGGTTATTTTATCAACCAAAGTTGGAGGATCGAAGAGGACGCCGCCATGTTGACGGGTATCAAATGTAAGTACATGTATTTGTGTTTTATTTTCTCTACCTTGGCGAATTTTCCAGAGTAAGAGAATAATTTTCCTTGACTGTGCTGTTGATAAGTGTTGTTTTTGGAAAGTTTCGTCGCTGGTAACCACGTAAGAAAAATGGTAACACTTTTTAAAGTTGACTTCTCGGAGGTTTCCCGTTCCTTCAGTGTCTTGTGACATATGTGTTTCTTCTTGCGTCACTTTGAGCTCGCCAGGAACTCTCTGTTCGCTCAATTTAGCGTTTTAATAGAGGAATTCAGGCCAGTGAGCACATGTGAAGGTGAAATTTGTAAATCAGTGAGAGTCGCGGACCTTTATTTGTCTATCATTTTTTTTTATCATTTGTCAATCGTTGTATTTAAAAGCTTACTGGTGATTATGGCTCACCTCGCAAGTTTACTTCCTAAATATTTATGTTCTGTATTTACTGAAAGCAGTATTAAAATACAGAAATATTAATGGAGATTCGTTTGGAAATTCTCAAGAACTGTTGCTGCATATGATGTAGACATAATCTTGAGGGAAACACACAAAACCACATAGACATTTCCAGCAACTCAAATATAAGCACAGCTGTGCATTGTGTACCCCTCATGCCTCTGAATATATGGTTTTGTTGCTATTTTCCCAAGTTCTTTGGTCCAGGCTGTTCATCAACAAGTTCAGTGTGTATGTTATGAGTGTGTTTTTCAGGGTAATAATTCGATATAAATAAATATCGGAAACCAATTGACTGGGAAGGTGGCAAAAGACCGGTATAGATGGCGTAGGATAGTTGTGCGGGCGAAGAGGATGAATGATGAATGAATTGGCTGGATCAATAATACTGTTATCAATAAATTGTTGCTGACGATCGAAATCACAGAAAAAAATTATAGTCATTTGGCAGAAATCTATAGCCTTACAAAAACACGTGAAACCCTTGCATATTGTGAGGATATTTGTCGAATGATTCTTATATAGACAAATAATAAATAATAAATTATTTGAGTCATTCAAATATACTCACAATTGTGTCAATGCGTTTATCAGTGTTACTCGGTTACTCGGGGAAAGACCGAAAAGTAATAACTTCCAATGACAATCGACGGCAGTATTGATATCAGTTGAGCTCACAACTCTTTCTTTATTGATTCTTATTGATTGCCGATACCAATCAATATCAAGCAAAGATTGATCTTGACTGCTATTGATTATTATCAATTTATTGAATGACTACGCCTGGGTCAATTTCATTGTGTGTGACCTGTCAAATTCAAATCAATTCAAATACATGTAGGGCCGGCCCAATAGGCTGTGAAATTCTCATCATGATGGTAAATTTATATAGGAACTTTTCAGCAGTATGTTGAATATTTTGTCTGATAATTTAGTAAATCTCCAGGTTTCATAGAGATGACTCAGAGTTTTTAACTATCTCCAGCTCTGCTCTACATATTTTTAAACAAACAATTTATTAATAATATTGTTTATGTTGTTTCTAGGTGGAGAGAGGAATGAAGAAAAGGATAAGGGCAACTTTGAAAACAAATAAAACTATTTTACCACCTGAAACATTTTGAATGATTTCTCCACTCACATATTTATTTATTTCATAGATAACAATAATTTATTGATATCAGCAATATAGCCATAGAGGAAACAAATAGCAACTATGAAAATTGATTGAAGAATTCTCTAGCCTCTCCTTTCAAAGTCATAGCCCTCATTATTACACTCAGTTCATTTGTCCCAGGGAGACCCAAAACTGTAACTCATTCTAAAGTACAGAGGTCTGTCCTTTAGTATTCATATTCACAAGGGGTGACTTTAAAATTTTGGATAAAATCCTCACAAACCCCGAATGTTTTGGGACAGACTATTACTTATATCCTGAGGAAACAGATGTTCTGCTGGCCTTCCACTTGACAGAGAGATCCGAGCAACAATTCAGGAAATTCCATACAGTTGACAATATTATTTTGTCTGAATTGCAACCCATGGAGGAGAAACACTAGCTTTAATTAATTTAAAGGTGTTTATTATTTTTAAGAAATTATACACGAGCAGAAAGAAAGGAAAAGAACACAACTCTAGGTATAAAAATAAAGCTATTCCTTCCACGCGTTATAAACTACTTATATGTAGCAACCGTCGTCAAATTCAAGCTATTTTGGCGTTAGATTGTACTTTGAAGCCTCGGCCTGTAGAATCATCATTTTCAATTACTTGTAAAAGTTGAAAATAGCGATGTACTACAAGCTTCGCTACGACCTTCCATCGACCTTTACGATCTCACTCGATGATCTTCTATTAACGCGACAAACAAAGTATATTTCACTCCGCGTTATTTTCACGATTCATCTCCTCTATTAGAATCTTGGTTGTGATGTTTTCAAGATAAATTTCGCACGGAATACTAGGAAAGTAAAATCATATCGATCGTATACACTTCCTCGCGCTTGTCCGCCATCTTGAATATTTGGCTTCGAAATGTGATCCAATGTTTTGATCGGTGACGTTTCGTGACGTAGAACAATTGATTTCGTTTCTTCCAGAACTGGTATACTCCCGCACTGATGAGAGGGTTTAGAGCATCCTCTTTCCGATTCAGTTGTCTGTTTTGCAAAATTAAATTTCCGTCATAGGGTTCAGGGCTGTAATTTAGCAGTTCCCTGGGGCCTGGGGAGGAGAGAGGACTGGGGCGAGACTGTGCTTTCGCGCCATTTTGTACGCCGGTCGTCATGTGACTCACGTCAACTACTCGCGAGGTTCGTCCACAAAATGTTTTTGTGGACGTCTGTCTTGTGGACTTAAAATAACTTCGTTTTACTGTTGAAGAGAGAGTAAAGTCCTTCGGACAGGAGAAAAAGTGTGGATTCAAGTGGTCATCACATCACATGATGCCAAAACAGCACCATCAAGCATACAAGTAAGTAATATATAAGCACCGTTCAGCTCGTCCAAGGACATTTAATAGCTGAAGCAGCTCGCAGTGCATGTGAGCGCTTTGCTAAATAATTATAAGCTTATTAATAAAACTTACCTTTACTTTACCTTTATGTTGATAATGTATGTTAATGTATGTATAAGAATGACCGCAGTGCATGCATGTATAATTACCCATGATGCCATGCGGTATTAGTTATTCCATGTGCTCGAGTTGTAATGGCGATCGTTGGTCATTAAACAGACTTGTTGAGTTTATCTTTCGCCTCTTACTTCGCTGTGCTTCGAAGTAATCAACATGGTGGCAGCGGTGGGATCGATTTAACCGAATGGCGACCTCAGAATCCGGACAGTTCAGAATTCTCCCCCGCTAGAGGTGAATTCGGGAAACGTATCTGAGAATTATAATTAATAAACGATGGAAACGGCAAATGGAGGTGTATTTGGCCGCTTCTGGCGCATCCGCGAAGGATAAAAAGGTACAAACTGCAATCATTTTGAATTGTGCAGGCCCTCAAGTGCTCGAGGTGTATGATAATGTTGTGTGGGAAGATGCCGATGATAAACATAAACCCGATAAGGTACTGGAAGCCTTAGAGAAGTACTGCAATCCGAGAGACAATGAAGTCCTCGAGTCGCACAGGTTTTGGAACATTCCGTACCAAGAGCCGTTTGAAAAATTCCACACGGAGCTCAAAACGAGAGCAGCGTCCTGCAATTTTCAGGAGAAAGACAGGATGATGAGGGATAAGATTGTGTTTACTGTAACAGGAAAGCTTCAAGAGTTACTCCTTAGGGTTGATGGTTTGACCCTCGAGAAAGCAGTGAAAATCTGTAGGGCTTATGAACAGTCCAACAAGCAAGTCAAGGAGTTTAGAGACAACCCAAACCTCTCAAACTCAACGACGAAAGTGAACAAAGTGACTCGGAGACCCACTCCAAAAGCGCCTGGTAGCCAGAAATCTACAAGTGGCAACGGAAGTACAAAGAAAGACAAAGAAAGAGTGAAAATAGTCTGTCAATACTGTGGTTATGAACATGAAAGAAACAAAGAGAAATGTCCTGCATGGGGGAAGACATGTGACAAGTGTAAAGGTCGAAATCATTTCCGATCCAAATGCAAGAAAGTGCATGCAGTGTCGCAGTCCCAAGATGGTGATGATGATTATGATGACCAGTGGCTCATGGCTGTAAACCATAAGGAAGAATGTATTAATGCCACACTAACTATAAACGAACATGACGTCAGATTTCAACTTGACAGTGCAGCTGACGTTAACACCATCTCTCAGAAACATGTAAGGAAACACCAAGTGTCTCCAACAACAGTGCGTCTGAACATGTGGAACAAAACTAACCTGAAACCTCTTGGGGAAACTCTCCTCAAAGTCATGAACCCCCGTACTAGTGTAGAAACTGAAGTAAAGTTTGTTGTGGTGCCAAATGGTTTTACCAACTTGCTAGGTCTCAAAACCATTCAGGAACTTGGTTTCATAACCATAAATGATGAATGTTTCATTTCTCAGATTAAGGTTCCTCAACTTGGTGATCTGGGAGAAGCTACTCTCAAGATCGATGAAAGTGTTCAACCGAAAGTGCTTCCATGTAGAAAAATTCCCCTCGCAATCGAGGATGCAGTGAAAGTCGAGTTAGATCGACTCGTGGAAAAGGGTGTGCTTGTTCCTGTAACGGAACCAACTGAATGGGTCAGTCAAATGGCTGTTGTACACAAGCCCAATGGTAAATTACGCATATGCATAGATCCTCAGCCTCTAAATGCAGCACTCAAGCGTGAACATTACAAACTGCCAGTACTTGATGACGTACTTCCCAAGCTCAGGGAAGCGAAAGTGTTCAGTAAGCTTGATGTGAGAGAAGCTTATTGGCACGTCAGACTTGACGAAGAGTCCAGCAAACTGACCACAATGATCACCCATTTGGTCGATACCAGTGGAAAAGACTTCCTTTTGGACTCAAGGTCTCAAGCGAGATCTTTCAGCGCAAGCTTGATGAAGCCTTAGGAGACCTTGAAGGCGTATTCAATGTCGTGGACGATATAGTCATAGCAGGGTGCGGTTGTACAGAGGAAGAAGCTCAAATGGACAACCAGCGGAAAATGACTGAGACTTTGAAGAGGTGTGCTGAGAAGAACATTGTTCTGAATGAGGACAAACAGCACACTGGTTTAACTGAGATTATCTTCCATGGGCACAGAATCACAAAGGAGGGTGTGAAAGTTGACGAGGCTAAAGTTCAAGCTATTCGTGACATGCCAGCACCTACTGACGTAGCAGGTGTAAAACGTCTCTGTGGCATGGCACAGTACATGTCTAGGTTCCTGCCTGACCTTGCTGGAACACTTGAACCTATCCATGCTCTAACCCGAAAGGACACTCCATTTGTGTGGTCCACAGAATGCGAGAGTGCCTTTGACACGCTAAAGAAAAACCTTTCGGAATCACCATGCTTGGCCTACTTTGATGTTTCGAAAGAAGTTGTGATTCAAGTGGATAGTAGCCGCCAACATGGGATCGGTGCTGTTCTACTACAAGAAGGTCGTCCCATAGAGTACGCATCGCGAGCGCTAACACCGTCAGAGAGAAACTGGGCGCAGATCGAGAAAGAAACCCTATCAGTTTTGTATGGCCTTGAGAGATTTGACCAGTACACATATGGCAGATCTGTGAAAGTCGAGAATGACCACAAACCTCTTGCTGCCATATTATCCAAGCCTCTGAGCCAGGCTCCCAAGCGTCTTCAGGACATTATGATGCGTTACCACAGGTACGATGTTGACTTTGTATTTGTCAAGGGTACTGACTTACTTCTTGCTGACACACTGAGCAGAGCTCACCTGGACGATAGTGGAGAGGACCAGGGTGACCGTGCTCGAATCATGAATGTCAATGTGTTTGGTGACATTCCAGACAAACGACTCGATGAGATACGTGAGACGACTTCAAGCGACGCTAGCCTACAGACTGTGATGAAGTTAGTGTTGGAAGGATGGCCGGCAGACAAGCGCGAGACTCCCTCGTGTGCATTACCGTACTTTGATGTACGTGACTGTTTAAGTGTTGTGGATGGAATCCTGGTGAAAGGAGAAGCGGTCGTGATTCCCTCAGCTCTGAGAGTATCAATCAAGAGAAGACTTCACAGCGCCCATCTAGGCCGTGATAGTATGTTGCGTCGAGCTAGAGGAACAGTGTATTGGCCCAATATGGCCAGTGACATCAAGCAAGTCGCTGATATGTGTGAAACTTGCCAGGAAATGAAACCACGGAACTCACAGGAACCACTGAAGCAGCATAGTGATGGTGACGAACCATGGCAAAAAATTGGCCTTGATTTATTCGAAATTGCAGGCAAGCATTATCTAGTAGTAGTAGACTACTACTCTAACTTCATAGAGATTGATTTGCTGACAACAATGACAAGTGCACGTGTTGTGACATTGCTTAAGAAGCATTTTGCCCGTTATGGCATACCGAGAATGATCATTTCGGATGGAGGCCCACAGTTTGCCAGTCAGGAGTTTGAGTCATTTGCTGAGGACTGGGGTGTAACTCATGTTACCTCATCACCAATGCATGCAAGAGGTAACGGCAAAGCGGAAATCTGCCGTCAAAATCATGAAATCTCTTCTTGTGAACACTCATAAGGATGGTGGTGATCCTTATGAAGCGATGCTAGAGCAAAGAAACACTCCCCATCAGGATACTGGTCGTAGTCCGGTGGAAATGATGTTCTACAGAAGAACACGGAGTTTCTTGCCCAGCATAAGCAATGGCCCAAAGGACACTCTTGTAAAAGAGAAGCGTGATGCACGCAAGCGCAGTATTAAGCAAGCCCATGACCGAAAGTCCAGAAAACTCTCAGAAATAGATGTGGGACAATCCGTGGTCTTTCAACACGTTGAAGGACAGAACTGGAAATTAGGCAAAGTTACGGACATTTTGGGTCCTAACACTTACCAAGTCAATGGTCCTGGTGGAGGAACATACAGGAGAAATCGTGTGCATTTGAGACCAACCAAGATCACACCAAAGGCTCGTGACATGTCCCCTGTTGTTATGTCTCGTACTCATGATGTAACACCATTGATACTGCCGCAGGAAGTACCACAGGCGTTTAACCCAACTACGGACACTCCAGTGAAGGACAGCCAACCGCGTAGTGTGCAGGAGAAAGTTACGCCTATGAACAGCCCTGGACAGTCATTAAGTGTGAACAGACCAAGGCGCGAAATCAAACCGCCAATCCGTTTCAATGATTACGTGACCAAGTAGAGACAACTAATAATTTGATAGACTGTCAATTCATAACATTGTTTATTTGTGTAGTGGACATTCCAGTCAGATTTGAAGCATTGAATTTTCATAGCGTTAGGACAGTCATCTTCAGTCATGTGACTGCTCTCAGTTGTTCAAGTTTTTACAAATTTTCCATATTTCTATAAGAAGGAAGGATGTTGATAATGTATGTTAATGTATGTATAAGAATGACCGCAGTGCATGCATGTATAATTACCCATGATGCCATGCGGTATTAGTTCTTCCATGTGCTCGAGTTGTAATGGCGATCGTTGGTCATTAAACAGACTTGTTGAGTTTATCTTTCGCCTCTTACTTCGCTGTGCTTCGAAGTAATCAACACCTTTATTATGTTCTATGACAAGAGATACCTTCGGTTAGTTTTTCTACTAGAATAGACCAAGCTTTTAACACCTTCGTTGGTAAATTAACACTCATCTGTTGTTTACATCCGATGCAATCAGCTATGTGTTTTATATTAAAGCTAAATAGAAACGAAACTAGAAGGAATAAGCTCTGCCTCTTTGAATTGAAATTCTCAGTCCCTAAGCTGAGCTCGGTAAGCAAACAAATGATTTTCAAAAGCTTTTTTTTAGGCTAAAATAGTACAAAATCTATAAACGGCTTTCCGACTGCGCTGAAATACTAGTGAATTATTATATGTTTTTCTCTTCACTTTTCGATACGATATTTCGCTTGCCATGTTTCTCGTCCTAGGAAATTAAAATGTACCGAGGGAAATTGAATTTCTCCATTTGAATCCAGGCGATTTTATGTTTCTAATAGTGTCAGTATTGCTTGCGAAGTATAATAATATAAATCGTCACTGCACGTTGTGCATCTTTGAATTAAAATTCCCAGTCCCAAAGCTGAGCTCAATAAACAAACAAACGATTTTCACAAGCTTTTCTTTAGGCTAAAATAGTACGAAATCTTCCAGCTTTTACTGAAATACTGGAAAGGTGCCTAGTGAATTGTTATCTCTCCTCTTTTCGATACGATGTTTTGCTTGCCATAAGCTTACATGTTCCGAGGGAAAATGGAATTGCTGCATTTGAATGAAGGCAGGCGATTTTATGTTTCTATGCTGTCAAATCTGTGTGCTGAACAACATTTAAATATAATGTTTGCTTGCTATAAATCATCACAAAAAATTGTGGCCCTTCAATTTTTATGAAAAATATTTTGCGGTTTGTTTTAATTTAAATTTTGGACAGAAGAGCTGTTGTGTATTAAAATAGACTATGTATATTACAATTAGAGGTTTTAACGCCAATCAGAAGAGTGGCTGTTTTTTGCCACAGCATAAACTGGAGTTAATGTTTAGCTCATTTGAACCTTTCGCCCTCCGCTGTTGTAAGTGTTTTTTGTAAGTGTTTTGTACTTTGCATCGTAAACACGTACCCTTATCCACCCTCTATTCTTATCGGCCAATTAAATGATTAGCCCGCACGTGCTCACAGATTGTCAGCCAATCAGCTCCATGTAGGCTAACCTTGTTTACGCTCAAGTGCATCGATCGCAGCCGATCTTCGCATACAGCTCAGGTTTTGCTCTTGATTCAAGCGATTTTTCCCCACCCACCCACCGCTGTTAATTCTTATATATCATTAGAGTTGCCACTCTCTGACATCGCTTTGCTATGTAGGCTGTTATTGTGTATCCACTCCGAACATTATGTTTAAAAAAAGAAAATATATGTTATTTTATTATGCTGTTCTAGTGTTAATAAACGGTTTGGGGGATAAGTGTTGCTAGCGACAACCCTTCAGTTCCACACTGAAGCGATGCCTGGGTTGCTTAGCTTGGGTGAGAAATGGTGGTCACATCCACTTCCCCTCGCTATCATCCCTCCAGGAGCTTGGCATAGGTACACGCCACTACTCACGCCTCTGTGCCCCGTGACAGCCATCTCATGGTCTGATATGCCACCCGCTGACACTAGCCCCGAGTACTGGCCTCGCGCGTGGCAGGCAGCTCTCGGGTCCAGGACAACACTTACCCCCCCTACCTTCTCCCACATAAACTGTGTCCTTCAATTCTGCGTGACATTAATAAAGCGTTTGTAAACATTGTACTTTTCACTTTTTGTCACGCGTCACACAACTTCAGTTTTCTGATCACAAACAATATAAATACAGACGCTATGGTGCAGTGTATAATATTATAAAAAATAATTGGTAATAATTAAGTTTAACTTAAGTTTATTTTGTTATCAACTGAAAATTGTTTTCAGTAAAATGAAAGTTGGAAGTCAAAATCTAGCTGTCTATTTAATCAGGTATATTTAGATGAACTGGGATGACAGTAGTCTCCTACGCAGCCGTTATTTGTGTCGTCACGCAACTCTTCTCCCCACTAACGGCTGCTCAAATCCGAATCACATTCCTTTCCCGATTTAAGCCAATCACAGTTGCTGTCTTGCAGTGCCATTTTTCGGAACTTGCTCGCGCCAATACACCAATAATAGATTGTGTCTTACCGTGACCTTAGTGTCGGAAACGTCAAGCGGACGCCAGTATGCTGCCTTTTAAATTTGACGTACACCAGACATTAAAATAAAACATGGTTTAACTGAAGACAAATGAATGACATTAAAAAATAATGTCGAAAAAGGTTTTCGAAAAAGGTTTTCGGCAAACGGTAACAGTCACGTTTTTGCCGATAGGTGTCAAAGTTGCTGCGGTCAAAACAAAAGGAAAGGAATGTGGTCCAGGTTTGAGCAGCCGTTAGTGGGGAGAAGTGTTGCGTGACGACACAAATAACGGCTGCGTAGGAGACTCAGGATGATAGGAGTACTAAGGAATTTCCCATGCACAATGTAGTATTTATAATTTGTTTTCTGTTTCATCTTTTTCATAGATGGAGGTCATGGTCTTATAATAAACATATCGATTGTAGTCAGTAGACAGTGGATTTTACAGATGAGAGTGAAGAGCATAAATTGAAGGGATACCGTATATCTTTTAAACACAGAGCGAGCCTATAAAAGGAAAGGACACGCCCTGTCTGAAGCACTTTGTTGGCTATTTTTATCATTAATGGCATGAGGGGAAAGCTGAAACGTCGCACAACAATGGTCGTAGCTACAACGGTTGAGAAAAGTTGGGGTTGGTTTATCCAAACAACTAATTGATTTATGTCAAACACAACAAGCTATAATAATAAATATTGAGCGCAAAACAAATATATCTATTCACTGTTTGGAGGAACTGAATGCAAACGACGAATTCCCTTCGCCCATTTCGACATGTACAGTATACAGTCCAAATTTTGCGGCTAGCTAAAATTGCTGCAAAGCTCAAGCCTGCAATCAAAGAGCCACCTGTTTCCATTTATCTGAGTTTGTCGAGAACTTGAACAAGTCTCGTGAAGATGACTTTGGCGGGATTTGCAAAATTATTCAGAATTACAAGCTTTGTGTTTGTGCAAACAACTTGGACAATACTGAATAATTGCACATAATTAGACCTGGGTGAATTAACCAATCAAATGAGACCATTGTGATTGGCAGGCTGAACTCCACAGCCTTGACTGATAGGCTCGCTCCGTGTTTAAACGCATGCAATTTTATTATCTCATTAACAGTATTGATTAAAATTTGGGTGTATGTTAAACAAGAACAGTGACCCTGGTCAACACCCCCGTAACACCCAGGAACACCAAACATATAAAAAAAGGTAAAGTCTTCATGAGCGTAGTGGCCCACAACTGCCGGAGCCGGAGCCTTAATCCCAGTTTCTGTAGCATGAAGCAACTAGGAGTATTCCTTAACCCCCTTGGTTGGGATGATAGTCCATCGCAAGTTACCACCCTGGAGCATTTTGTCGCCGGTACTCATTTATACTCCTGGGTGGAGAGAGGCACTGACACATTGAAGAACACAACACATTTACCCCAGCCAGGGCTCAAACCCAGACCACTCAGTCCTGAGTCTAGCATGCTAACCATTACTCCATTAGGCCACCACATCTTCCGCCACCAAAAATATACTAAATGCAAATTTCAGACCACTGACCATGTTCCATTTCCCCTTTTGGACCACTTCAGCCATATAATATCTTATTTATTTTCATTTCCTTTTTCATATTTTTAATTGTATTCGTATTTGTAATTTTTGGGTGTTTTCGGAGTGTTTCGGGAGCCTTTTTGGTTTTACATACACCCATAACAATCACTTTGAAGTCTTCAGAGCTATATTCATCATTTGTGACCCTTCACGAGAAAAGGGGGCTTATGAATTTCACCGTGAATTTATTTCACGGTCACAAGGCGTGAATTTAAGATTTCACGCCGTGAATTCAAAATCTCACGCAGTATTCACTCCTGCCAGAAAAAATTTCACTCCGACCGTGAAATACAAGAAAGAGTGAAATATATTTCACACCGTGAAATTGATAAGAGTGAAATGAAAACCACGCCATGAATCATTCCGACGGTGAGAAATTCTTGGTGAAGCTGTCACGCCATGCTATTTGTGTTAAATGTTGCGTGAAAATAGGGAAAGGAGATTTCATGGAAATTCAGCTATCATTCGCCTTTCGTTCGCGATTTTCATTCATTTAGATTTATTTATTAAGAATAACCGGCCTGCAAAAAATTAAAACTACTTTGTGACTATTTTGATCAAGGTAAAGTGTTGTAAACGATCTATTAACGAGGTCACGCTTCGAGACTCATACAATTTTCACCAGATTCGCACGGCATGCAAATGAAAGTCGCAAGAGCGGCTAAAATCGAACCTATAAAATGAAAGACACACACTTATAACTTATATATTAAACTACATTTGTAGTCCAAGGATTCAATCCAATGTTTTTCCGTACAAAATAGTGCTGGAATACTACCATTCTGATCTTGCGAACGCTCAAAATATTTCTGGAATTTTTGTTGCTACCAATCAGAGGCGAGATGAAACCCGCAAGAATAAACAACAAGCCGCAATGGTATTAAATTACCGTTGGTTGCATCATACACGAAACTCATGGAAAAGAGAAAGTAATGTATAGTTGCAATTCTTGTACCAGAACTATCTGCTGTTGAATTATAAAAAAATAGCTTTGCTCTCCTAAAAATCCCAATGAAACGCCGTGAAAAATAAAAGGTAAAACTTCAGTGTCTTGTAAAACGAGACATCGCAATAAACATTTGGCGCCGCAGTCTGCCAAATTTATTTTCTTTAAAAAATATACCCGCTTTATACAAGTGATCTGAAATTGAAGAAAAATAAAACATCAACAGTTTTCCCTCACCAAAAGATCTTACACGATTTGAGAATCAAGTACAAGGTGCCGAAATGTGATGTTTTTATAAACGAGAAGCCGTTTACGCTGACCGTGACAAACACATCTCGTGCAAGGCCTTTTTGCAGCATCAGTGCTAGTCGAACATTTCCGTTTTTTATTTTTATTCGGCTGACTTGAATGTATTTTAATACGTTTACCAAGTACATGTAATGAAAACGTCGCCGTTGGCTCACGAACTATGACAGAAACAATGAAATTATAGTCTGATACGTATTTTTCACGGTGTTAAATTTATAATTTTGCAGTGCGTGACTTTTCATGGCATACATACATACATACTTTATTTGATAAGTAGGTTGGGTAAAAGGCAGCCAAAGGGCTGATGTGGACCTACTATAAATATTTCACGGCGTGAATTTATTTCACGGCGTGATTAATTTCACGGTGGCATGATTTATTTTCACGCCAAGTTCACGCTGCTTTAAAGGAATTTCACGGTCATTTTTTTCCATTTCACGGCCGTGAAAGTGAAATCAGCCTCACCGTGAAATTTTGATAAGCCCCCTTTTCGCGTGAAGGGTCACATTTATGGGAGTGTACTGTGAAGTTATTATATATTATATAAGCTGTGCGTGGGCTAAATATCTGTTATTTGTTCAAAAGGTTTTTTTTTGGTGGGCTTCTTTTGGGGGAAATGAGGGAAGGGAGTTGCGTCTCAAACCTTTTTAGGTGTATATAAAAGAATAAAGCATAGTAAATAGATATCTATTTAAAAGTTGAAAATCCCTTTCATTAATTATCCTTGATCTAGAGCATAATAATTAATTATATGTTCTCTTCTGAGGCGGGTTAATACTGGGTACCATTATACTGGTCTACAACTTAAGCCCTCTCTCCTCCAGCTGACCTGATGGTTAATTACATTCTCTGCTTTGTTTTCTCTTCAGATTTGTACTTCAAAACCATTGTAATATCAGGCAGCACTTGTGATGTCAGGAGAATAATAAATTGATATCGGTTTGAAATAATTTATAATCTATATAATATATAAAATTGTTTGTTTTACTAATTCAGAGGGTGACACTTGATTGATGGTGTTGCAGTTTAATAATCATGACACTAAAAAAAATTGTGGCCAGAAAAAAAAGGACCAAATAAATATTTGAAGAAAGATTTTTGAAATATATTGTGGTGGTTGTCTGCTGTATTTAGATTTCATTGAATCTGATCCTAAACAGTGTGATTTTAATATTGAATGTTTAAAAATGTTAAATGTTAGCACATGCTGTTAGTGTATTTTGCCCCTTATAAGTATACATGTACATGCATGTGTAATTGAGCATGGTATGAAAAGTCAAGCCTTTGTTGGAAAATACATATACTTTTGGTCTGATTCACACCAGTCTGACTCTTATGTTAATTCATGGCCTGTTAAAATTCAGACGATTCCAAATTTATTTTTCAAATCATGTACATTTTGGTTTATTTCCTTTCGTCTTTATTTTGTTTTAGAGCATGGTACTTAATGACAGTGCTAACCAAATTCAAGAGAAAGGAAAACAAAAAATTTGTAATGTAAAATATTAGTCACAACATGATAATTTAACAGATAATTTAACAGTGTCAGGTTACTGTTCTTTCTAATACTGCTACCATATTTTCAGAGTTTAACATTTGAGTGACTTTCACTGGTGTTCTTTAGTATATTTTTTGTTCCAGGAATTTTTGACATCACCATAATTCATATTCACTGATACTGAATAATATTAGGCACATGTAAGTTTCCGAGTAGCTTCATGTGAACCATTGGTTCATTGATATAAACTGTACATGTAAGCTCTCATTTACCTTCATATGAGGCTTTTAATTCCACTATTCTGAGCTATTTACAAATTGCATTACTGGGGTTTTTGATATACACAATTTAAACTCAGGGTTGTTGTCTGAGGGTGCATTTGTTGGTTTGTGCTATACAAAGAACACTGTCAATTGGTCTTGTATCTATGATAATACATATATCTTATTATTATTAACCAAGCGCGAGAGCCATTCTGGGAGAATCTTGACAGTACAGATCGACTGCAACGAGGTCCATACAGAAAAGACTGAGGGCCGACATTTTACTAACAAAATAATTTGCATGATTTTCGCAATTTCTAAACCCCACTAAAACTAAAATTAAGGGCAGTAGGTGGTATCATATTTACCATTTTTCCATTATGACAATTAAATTATATATTGCTTTTATCCGGTTCCACTTGTTATAAAAGCAATATATAATAATTATAATAATAATAATAATACAATAATGAAGCATTTATTTATACACGATATATATTAAAATTACAGCCGAGCTGAATTAAAAATTCCTAAGTATTTACAATACTTGACAGTAAGATAAACAAGTGCCAGGGATTATTTGTGAATTGATATGATTGTGACTGCACATCTCAGTTAAGAACCTGCCTTAAGCCCTGGCCAAACGGAGACGCAAGTAGAGGCAAGTTTCCAACTTGCGTCCACTTGTGTCTCCGTTTGGCCACGACTTGCGTTGACTTGCGTTGACTTGCGACAACTTGCGTTCACTTTGATCAAGATCAAATTTGAGCGCAAGTAGACGCAAGTTTTTCACCGTTTGACCACACAATGCAAGTTTTTTTGTTTACTTCTAATACTGAATTGCAGCGCGCGCAAGAGCATTCAAATGGCTTTCTTTTTGGCAACTTGCGTACACTTGCGATAAACTTGCGACTCCGTTTGACCACCAACGCAAGTCTGTACGCAAGTTCAACTTGCGTCTCCGTTTGGCCAGGGCTTTATGGCCATCTCGTTAAATAACCCAAACAAAAGCTTAGTCACTTATTTTTATCTTGGCATGTCTTCAGGAGATACACTGTAAGATGAATCAGATTTATTCACACCTACAGTACATACTGTAGGTCTTTTTTATAACATGCTGTATATCAATGGCTTATGGTCTATTTTGCATGTGTTTTAAGACAGGATTCCACTTCACCGATTTACCAGTAGAGTAATATCCTTACTTGCTGAGAAGTCTTGCTCCTTGAGCTGTTCTAAATTCTCTGAAATCGGAGAAACTGTAGTAGAAGTCATGGTCTTCTCCAGCTGCAGGCAAGTTACCAACATCCCTGATGGCTTGGACTATAGCACCCAAGGATTGCTAAAAAGACCAACAAGTTAAGTGTTACTACATGTTAAGTATCTAGATTTTTTTTTAATTTATTGTTTGATAAATCAGAACCAATTTTCATTGATTGAATATGTTGTGGGAGATACATGTATAGTATGCCAATAAACATTGGGCTTATTTTCTACCAGCTGATACATTGTATTATAAATTACACTCTGGCAAAATGTTCAGAGTCAATTGTGTGAAGATGACCTGAGAATTTCGAAAGAATGCCCAAGGCTTCCAAAGATGTTCTGAACATTTCTTAAGTTCAAATTGGTCGAAAGACAAATTCATCCTTAACCCATTGACACTTGAAATGCCCCAAACTGCCCATCCCATGCGCATGTTCCGCAAGGCTAACACAAAATTCCCCACCGCCAAAGAGCTGTCATTGTTTAAAGACTAATAAACCAATATTAGAATCTGCCTTCTGTGCATATATTTGGTGTGTTTTATGGGGTAGTAGAAAGGCCAGCCTTAAATCGTAAGAATTTGCAACAAGTATTTAAAGGGACTGTGTCAGCTGGTGCCCATGCGTGGTAGGGTCCGCTAGAAGCTAATTTGCATACGACCTTTTTTCACAGTTAGCGGTAATCTGGAGTGACTGAGTATTTTATGTGGAGTAAATAAAGGTGAGTCGTAGGCTTCTGTAAATTAGTTTTAAAGTGGCTGCAATAATTGTAACACTGATTTATAACTCAGGGCTGAAAATAACGGCCAAATAAATTTTAGCTCGGACATACCTTGTTTCTGGCTGGTCAAATATAACACGTATTAAATTCTTCCCACTAATACACAACATTAGCCTCCCTCCCCCTAAACAATAGCTAACTCCTTTAATACAAAACTGCTGTCACATTGTATTCTCAGACTCCGCATTTTTGCCGATAATTTGAATGAATTTATATTGTTACATACAATATTGCAGCTTATCTCTGTTTGGGATTGTATGGTGCACTCTTATGTCAATAATAACTGATGATAAAATCGTACTGTGTCTCTGTCACATTGTATTATTAAAAGCCACTCAGTTTTCTTTTCTTAAATACTGTAGCCATTGTCTAAAACCCCAAAATACGGTAAATTTCAAATAAAGCGTTTGAGTAAACAAAGCGAAAAAACTTGCCGTAAATATGCGTATCAGATTACCGCGTGCGAGACTCAAGTCTGATGTTGTTCATTTATTTCACTTTGAAAACCTACAATTTCCAATTAAAGGTGGACAAATGAAAGGAAATTGTTTGACAATAATTTTCATTCAAACTGAAGCCAACAAACTGGTTCAAAAGCATCAAAATAGTTTCAAGATCATTGATCAAAACTAATTTTAAAAGCGCCACATATCGATATCTTTCCGACCGGCTGGACATCACAGAAGTGGAATATTTAACAATTATTCCACGAAATCGAGTCGTACATTAACTCATAGCCAACGAGGCGTAGCCGGGTTGGCTATGAGTTCATGTACGACACGATTGAGCGGAATAATAATTGTTTTATAATATACTCACCACAAGATATTGCAATTAAAAATTACTGGGAAAGAACGGAAGGAAAAAACAGAGGAAAAATGGGATATTTATCGTAATTAGCGGGATTCCCAAATAAGGTAGTAACGGTACATTGCCTCATATGCCTTGAGTAGGGAACCAATCAGATTGTCCAAAATTACGATATCCTGTGGTAAGTATATTATAATACATTTGTCAGGAACGAGTTTCATCCGTTTTTTAATTTGAATGTTTAACTTAGAAAATGAGTGAGTGTTTTTCTCTATAGCTGGCAAACGTGAGAATAATGCTTGCGCATTTGATGTCGTATAAACTTTCGAGTTTATTACGCAAGGCGCAGGGATAACACTGCGAAAATGCCACAGCAAACAAAACACAATAAAAACACGAAGAGTGAAAGAATGTTTTAATGATGGTACCTTTAAATTTTACTTTTATATTCTGTACTTTGGAACTAATTTGTGTGCAGGAGGAAATGGACAACTTGAAAATTTCAATACGTGAATTGTCAACAACAGTTCTAGTTCTCTTCAGATAAAAGTTCTGCAATACATACTGATAATAACAACACAGCATGTAAACTTTAGTTTATTTCAATATGATCGAATGTGACCATCGGTCAAATCCCCAATCAGACCGGACATTGTCCGATGACCGGCCGTTATTTTCAGCCCTGTAACTGAACGAGGTTATTGATAACATAACACGATAATTTAACGGAACAACTCATGTGTGACTTTCCGGCAAAAAACATTCAACCGCTGAATTCACCACTTGATTTTTTTACTTTGACTTTGATATTGAGAAATAAAATTTCGGCCATTTATTTTCCATAGCAGTTTATTCATGTTCTGAAACCTGCTAACAGAACTTTTGACAACATTGAAGAATGTACGCCTTCGCCAGCCGCGAAGACTAGTTCGAATGTCAAAACAAAATTATGCTAATCACATTTACATTTTATTTCGCTTTGAAAAACTATGATTCAAAAAATAAAGCCTGCTTTAGAAATGAAAAGTTGCATTAGAGACAACTATTTTAATTATACAAACAGATGGAAATTTCATAATCTGAAAAATAAAATAACGTTCAATTTATAGAAAAGTACCGTACATAATTTAAGAATGCGTGACAGCTGAAACAAACAGCTTCTCTGCGAAAACAAATTAGTTGTCAAAGAAATAATATTCTTCTTCACCATTTTGTTCTCAAAATTCTAGGAAAGGCTCAATAAGTCCACTACTGCCGTGGCAAAATTCATTCTGTAAACTGAAGCGGCCCGCCATTCAAGCTGTTGTTTTTCTTCTGAAGACTCAATTGATTTCTTTCTTGCCTCCAGCGAAAGAAAATGGACAGCAAAAGTTGAATGTGATAAGAAACCAGCGCTTAATGTTGCTCCAAACCACGATGAATATAAAGTCATAAATTCTAGCCAGTTCCTTTGATGGTACTTCAGCCAGTTCTTGCCCTTGATTCTTTCTTTGCTCGAAGTACAAGTACACTGTAATACTTTCTATCGGATATTTTTCACAAATCGAACAAGCTAACACCGAAATAACTAAATAGAACTGTAGCTTGATATCTCTTAATGAAAAGTTGACATCAAGAGTGAGCCAGATGCAACGGATTGCCAAGATTAGCGTATATTTGTTCACGACTGCTTCATCTCCTCGAATCTCCCGCCGAAATTGAACTCAGAGATCTCTAAGGGCAGCCCAGAGTAAATGAACAACAGCTCCCTAATTTCATTCCATCCCCAACCTAAAGTGGTGGGTGAGAGTACAAACCCTGAATATGGACTGAATATGAGCGAAAATAATCATATTATAAATAGATAGATTCTCTGTTCGTGTTCCTCTCTTTCGCTGGGTTAGCGAGTAACAAGGAGAAAAAGTTAGACGACTCACTAAAATTCTCATAGGCCGCGTGACATTTTCATTCACAAATATATTTTGCAGTGTTTACCGCATTTTAATAGTGTTTACCGAAATCTTTTGAATCAAAACCTCAAAAGAATCACATGACTTTTGGTTATAAATATTAATTCATGAAAATCAAACGAATAACATCCATTATATACCTGCCAACTCACACGCATCATGCGTGTGTCACATGCCTCCGGATCGAAAACATCGATCACACGCATACATGACAATTTCACACGCCTGACTCACAATTCCGGACTACTTGTTCATTAACCATTAACGTGAAAAATTGGATTCAATTTCCACCCAAAATAGTCCAATGAACGGCGCTAAATGTCGCATTTGAGATAAGCGTGATCTTGGCAAGATGGCGCCGAGATTTTTAGCTTCGCACCGCGACATTCGGCAGCCTTCGGAAATCATCAGAACATCTTCGGGAATCTTCGGCAATGTTCGGAAGTCGTCGGAAAATCTTCGGCAATGTTCGGAAGTCGTCGGAACATCTTCGGCAATGTTCGGAAGTTGTCGGAAATTTTTCGGAAATTCGGGTAATATGGTACGAAAATCACACGCAGTCGACTTAGGAAAAGTTGGCAGGTATACCATTACTGCCGAATTACTTTTAGTTTTTCTTTCCATCAATTTTTACGCGTAGATTAAAATCTTGTACAATGTAAATAAACACATGATCACCAACTATGTTCGTCCTGGTTTGAGTTTTATTTTAAAGTAAGCTCCTTTTCGTGAAATAAAAGTTATAATTTTATTTCAATATTTTAGTTCAGCTATTAATGAAATTGACTATGCATTGAAAATGTTTTAGAAGGAAATTTCCTTCAACCTGGCTTCACATGCACCTAATTAAATATGCAAGCTAGCTTGAGAAAACTTTGGCGAGACATCACGGCGTTCTGAACAAACATTTATTCCCGGGGTATCCAATCGATGGAAATCGATGATCGGAAAACCAATCGATCAATCGATATCAATCGATAAAATTAGTTAATTGGTATCGATTGGTATCGGTCAATCGATGATCAATCGATAACCACACAAAAAGCGCTCATCGATTGCTATGGATTGGCAAAACACTCCGATCAGCAACCTCGAACGAGGTTTGTCCGATCAGTCGCCATTTTGAGAAGGCCCTGGGGACAAGGTTGGCAAAACAAGTTGGGCCCAGTCTTCTCAATGCAAAGAATATACCCTGCTGCACGTGCACTCAAATTACCACTTGGCCGTCACTGTCATTCCGTGTCATTATATATGTCGACGCAAGAAGTCCGGGAAGAAGTTCAACTATCTATAATAAGGTGTATCGTTTTGAGGTAAACGTCGGCAAGCTCTTTACTGCTAGTACGGAAGAGGGGAGAACGTGGAAAAGCGTTTAAAGTTGTTAAGGTTACCGTAGACCTTCGCGGGTGTCCTTCGGGAAAAAAATTATAGGCGCGCTGTTTTAAACGCAACTACCATAAACTATATATCAATGTAAAGGTTATGAAATGCACTATCCGGTAAAAATTGTTTGGCTTTAATTTTATTTAACCGTAAGAAGAGTGCGCCCCAAAAGCCCAAAACGACTGACGTCCCTTTGAGCGAATTTATCATATATCGAATTCGAGCACACAAACAAAATCAAAGTGTCCAAAAGGGCTTAGTATCTCGTGTAACAATATGAGCACGAGGGAAATTTGTATGCGCATGCGTCGTTATGGTCTGATGAACGTTCAATGTCGATTGTTTACTAATAGTACTAGAGTTTGTACGCGAATTTCTCGCTGAAGAAGAAATATATTTTGGAGATTATTCCAAGGATGTGATCTTCAGAGTTTTTCCTTAGTCTCGGACGAAATGTGAGCTGTTTTCGGTGTCGATGTGCCATTAACCAGCCAATCGTTTACTGTGTAAAAGAAGTCAACATGGACAAGATGGAGGCTGGATTTTGTTACGTGCCCAAACATCACGTATAGCTTTCAAACTACAGGAAGAGGTTAGTGGTGAAATTTCTACAGCTAGTAACACATTACAGGTAGTGAAGTATTTTTTATATCTTGCTGGCGTGATCAAGAATCATTCCATTCGATAAATAATGCTCACTTTTCTTTGGTTTTGTCGAAAATTATATTTTCAACCTTTTCCGGATTTATTTATCTAGAAATCTAGCCTTCATCCCCACCGTTAACCAGCAATAATTACTGCATCTAGCAACACCTGTACGATTTAATTGTAAAAAATCGCTTTCGGTTGAAATTGGTTGCTTTCTTTATCGCACATAGTTTAGTAGTCAATGTGTTAAGAATAAATTTGATCTTAAATATAGAGCACAAAAATAAGAAAAAAGTTCTTATTTTAAAGATTACAGTTTAGCCCGGGTTTAAGTTCGTTGGGAAATTGGGTACAAGGTTATGAACTAGCCAATGATGTTGCGAATTGCACGATCAAGAAGGTTTGGATCATGAAGTTGAAGCATATTGTACATATCCTTTATGTAGTGTAAATTTGTATGTTGTTTTCATTTCAACCCAATATGGTTGTTTGCGTATGCTTATCTAATGATCGTCGGCGGTGTTGTTTATACATAAAATAAACAGACTACGTGAGTGGTCTTATGTTGGTTGTTGTTCTTATTCCTCGCGAAGAAGGCCTCGCGTAGCGAGGTTTATAATGCTGTCCGTCAAGAGCGTACGCGGGATCAAATCTCATCTGGACTTTATGATCATGTTTGTGAAACTGTGGTTGACAGAAATGACGCCACACGGCGCGCTCGTGTGGCCTATTTTAAATCTGATCTTCGGGATTGAGGGCGCGAGTTCAAATCCTACGTACATGGTCCTTCTTTTTTTTTCGGTTCGAATCCAGGCCGTTCTTTTTTTTAACCCCCTTTTCTTTGCTTAATAACATTGACTTCGACGTAATCTTTGTACACGTAAATGTAGAAACAGGAACGGCTGCTGAAGAATAACAATTTTTACTCCAAGTTTGTTTATCGAACGAATTTAAGTTATATAAAAATAGTACGGGTCATTTGTGAAAAAAAACCGGCTTTATTAAATCCGTTATCAACAACAGGAAATGGAAAGACGACTCAGGAATTTCTCAAAGTACGATCGATCAACATATGGCTTAGTTTTCATTGTAGACGTGAAGACTTGTGTCTGAAAATAATTCGCCGATCCGATATTGCGAAGAAGATTTTACCTACAAAAGCGAGGTGGTTTCAGATCATTCGGACGGAAAAGTGGGGAAAACAGTACAAGAGCGCTACAATTTATTACAGATATCGGGAGACGAGCGAACTCCAATCGAAACCAAAATCCGGTGGTATAGCAAAAACACGGCGTTCGTCCGGCGATTCTCAGAAACCTTGCAACGATTCTTGGAAACCTTAGCTTGCAGATCAAATCGCGTGCCCGTTACTCTAGGCAACAAAAGCTTCGCGAGGACCTGCGAGTCACGTATTACTAGTTTTAAGATAATTGAAATCAAGAAAAGAGTTTAAAAACTAGTAACTTTCTGAATTTTCCTAATTTTAAGAGAATTCTTAAAATGAGATTTTTTTTCTTGTATTGAGAATTTTTTCTTAAATTAAGAACTTTAAAATAAGAAACTCTGGCGCTTACTACCGGAAAAAAAATAAGAACTTTATTTTCTCAAATTAAGAAATCGGGGTTTAGAGTGTAAAGTGGACTTTATACAAACAACAACAACAAGCTTTATTAAGTCTTGGGTTAAAATACATAGATACTTTATATAGTACCTAAGATGATAATTACGGTTCATACGTACCTGAGAAAAAGTTTTCAGTTCTCCTATTCCCGGCAAAGAATCCTCTTCGAATTCGCCTTGTTCCATGTGGTCAGCCATATTGAAATCCCATAACTCTTCGCAGGCCCACAGGCCAGGCGACAAAACGCTAGTTCCCAGTACTCTTCCGCAATGACATGAAAACAAAGATGGCGCTCAAAATGGATGAAGTATCACCACAACTTGCGTTTAAATTTACAAGTTCTTCATTTGATCCTGAGAAATGTAAGCATCGAATCATACCTAGCAATTTATTAATTTAATTTCATGCCATTTTATAAATCGGTTGATTCAGTGTAGCAGAAGGGTAAAACCTGACAATCTGCAAAATGTAACAAAGTTCTGAAGATCCTATTGTCTGTTGCAGATGTTAAGGACTTGTCGGCACAATGCGACACTGATGCTGAACTTCAAGATCATCGAAAGCGTATTCAGACCCTAAGCGAAGAAACTGCTGTTAGCTTAAAGAAAAATGTGTACAAGAATTATATGCAGTTCATCGAAACATCTAAGGAAATATCATGTATCCTTTGATCATGAGTAAGGTTGTTGGGCTGGAGTGGGATTGAGCCGACCGAAATATTTTTGACCAAATTCGTATTTTTGCACAGAGCGCATTTCTTATCTCAGTCTCTCTTACTCTCACTCCACTTGCACTAATGACTACTTTGAAAAATTAATTCACATTCTTTTGTGCGTGTATACCCAAGTATTGTGCAAAAGTAATGCAAACGATATTCGGTGAATATCGCTAATTCCACGATATATTGGCGAAATTGAACGATATTTTTTTCGAAACGACATATCGTGCGATATTTCGGGACATCTATTGTTCGAATCGTTGCGATATTTCGCTGAGCCTTGTGTGAGATATCGTTGCCTCTCAGCGAAATACTGTATCATTGGCTGTCAACGAAATATCGTTGGCACTCAGCGAAATATCGTTGCCTAGCTATCAGCGAAATGTTGTTGGCACTCAGCGAAATATCGTTGCTTCTCAGCGATACAGGCCATGCGCACAGTGTTGGTGTACAGTGGCTATTTATTGACAATGTCCAACTTTTACCCTGATTTTTTTTGTTATGGACTGAATATGAGTGAAAATAATCATATAGATTGTATCTCTGTTATATCAGCTAGTCATGTTGCTGTTTGAATCTCCTCTATTTCGCTGGGTTAGCGAGTAACAAAGAGAAAAAGTTATTCAATTCACTAAAATTTTCATGGGCCGCGTAACATTTTCATTCACAAATGTGTAGAGTTTGTAGCGTTTACAGCATTTGTAGCGTGTATAATTGTCTAACGTGCGTTTGGTTTATCAACGTTTATCGTTTCAAACGTTTAGATTCTATCGTTTGTATCGTTCGTTTGAATCGTTTGTACTGTTCGTTTGAATCGTTTGTATCGTTTGTTTATATGTGACCCTATTTGGGAAAACCAGGCTTAACGATAATTGCGTTGAACCGTTTTTTCATTTCAACGCATTTTCAAACGTTGAGAATGCATTAGAGAACATTTGAAATGCGTTTCAAAACGTTGGCAATGTTCCCCCACGAAGCCAAAAATATGTTGAAAACTATTTCAAAAGCGTTTCAAAACATTTGAAATGCGTTTTCAAACATTGACAATGCATTTCAATGAAACCGCCTAACATTGAGACCTGTTCACATAAACGTTACCATCAGTTCCGAAAAACTAGTACAACGCATTGTAAAACGTTAAAAAAGTCCTTAAATTTCAACTGAAAAGGTTATCGAACTTTGAAGATCTATTCTATTTAAAATAGAGCAATGTCCAAGTTGAGATCGCCAGCACAATCACTTTTTAAATCGTGGAATTCCTAGGGTTGATCTTGTAAGCCGACACCACGGAGGTATGCCATACATTCTAAACTCGCTAACTTTGTGTCACGAACACAGTCTTGCGGTCTCGTAATCGCTCCGTTCTTTCACTGTTCGATCCCGTATTGTCCCGTGTGTGCTACAATTATAATTTCTGCTACCTAATTATGATCGTTGTGTATCAAGTATTACCAGTAAGCTTGAAAGTAAAAATTGCTAAAATACGTAAATAAGCGGTGAAGACGGCTTGAACGTCCACGAAATACGCGTATGCAAATTTCCCTTGTTTACACAGCTGACACTTTCGAAAGCAAAACCTGAATAAAAAGGCATAAAATGTGAGCAAAAGGTTTTCCTGATAAAACTTTTATTGAAATAATTCCCTTTCAAAGCCAAATACTTTCGATTTTCTTTCGTGCGTGAGGCCATGCAATGTAATTTTAGCCAACGCGTTGTCTCTGTTTGATCATAGCGTTACAAATGTAACGCTATCGATGATCTATTTCCGGACAGAATTACAAAGTTATTTAGTTTTCGTAACACCCCCGGTCCGCTCTTGACCAGCGAATACGTGTATTTTTCAATAATATTTGTAACTGCCTTGGCCGCTTTTTACTTGACGGCGTATTAAAAGTTACAGAGGTCAATGATAAGTCAAACTGCCACTGAACAAACTCGCTCGATCAGTACATGTCAGATGTGCGTTCAACCGAAACATTGACCCGTTCAAGAGGATGATTATACTTTTCTGATTTTTGGCCCCACAGTTTAGCTGTACAACACATAACCGTTTTTCAATGCTACAGGAACGAACAAATTACATAATTTTCAAAGTTATGTAGATGGCGATGTAAAACGATTATTTGATGCCGGTTTAATTTAGTTGACACCCCAAAGTAAACAACGGTTGGAAGAATAATCCAAATACGTGTGCCGTTGGGCCGTTGCAGTATTATTTTTTTAAACATTTTACCCAAGCGTTGTGAAAAGTTGCCAATGCATTGAAAAACATTATAAAAGCATTCTTGAACATTTTTAGAACGTTGCCTGCGTTTGAAGAATTCATCAAGGAACGTTGAAAATGCGTTGAGAATCATTCACCAAGCGTTGCAATGCATTGACAACGCATTCAAAATTCGTTGAAATGCATTTCAACGCAATTATCGTTAAGCCTGGTTTTCCCAAATAGGGTCACATATCGTTCGTTTCTAATTGTGTCTACCGTGTCTATATAAAACGTTTCTATTTAGTTTCGATCGTTTCATCCACGTAATTAATTGCAAAATTCTGACTTTATCTTTTAAAATAAACATCAAGCCAGAATTACTTTATGTGAGACCTAGTAGAATCCTAGTTGAATCGGCCAAACTGTCTTTAACTCAAATAATAAAGTTAATTATTTGAATTTTCAATCCCCAGACGTCCATGTACAGTCGTCTGTATAGCTCTATCGAGTTTAGGTCTGCTAAACTAAAACAAACTACATCCCATGTTATTGAAACATATTGTTTCATAAATTTCGCTTGTACTCAAAATAAGCACTACAAATCTTGGATATGGCAAACAAACAACATTGCTTTTACGCTTGCTGTTGGCTTTCTGACCGTACTTGCATGCACTCAATGCAAAATAAACATCGGTTTCGCAGCGAGTTACTTAGAACTTTATTTACATTCCGACTTTTTTGGCCGTAAATTGCTTACAGAAACTAAAGAAATTCATTCAGTGTATCTACGTGAAGTTCTCCAAAGTACTGAGCGACAATGAAACAGAAATTCACAAAGCGCATGCTGGATGTATTAAATTACAAGATCAAAATATTCGCCGATGTGGAAATATAATATAGTGCTGCGAGCTACTTTCCAGAGTGAGTCTGCTTTCGGAAGTAAAACCTTGGCATAATTTTTTTTTCTTGAGTTCTCATGGTCTTGGCATACGGATAATTGTAGAAAATCACGATAAAATACAACTCTGAATTTGTGCTCAAGAATGCTAGAAATTCTGTTTTATCTCTGACGGTGTTGACTTTCTGTAGAAAATACGTGTTCGGCTGGATTCTACAACTTATGTGCACCTCGATTTTCATGGCTTTTGTGCCCTTCTTTCGTGGAAACAGAAATGATCTTGAAAATTTCTAACGCGTTCACTCCTGTTTTTATCGTCAATTTCCAGTGCGATGTTTTGATTTTGTTCTCAAGTCAAAGTAAGTGAATATTCAGGGATTTTCTCATTAGGAGGTAAATGCACATGAAATTTACTTTCCTTTTATGTTATCAGATTGTTATAGCTGTCCTTGAATTTTACATTCTAGCTTGATATTTAGCGTTACATATTTTGTTACGGCTCTGTACACCAACACCGTGCGCATGGCCTACATCGTGGCCACTAAGCGAAATATCGTTGCCATTCAGTGAGATAACGTTGCCACTCTAGTTGCCAGAGGGTTTTTTTGCTTTGCGTGAACTGTGAGCGGCGAAGCTGAGACAACGATCCACAATGTGGCAAGCAAAAAAACTCAGTCTCACTCGGGATCGAACAACGGCAAGCGCCATCCATATATTAACATTTCCAGATGTTGAAATGGCGGACTATCCGTTAAGATAGCCTTTTATCAATAATGATCAGAAAGCAAAGTACTCACATTCATAAACCATGACTTTCATTTGGAAAAACGTCATCATTTTAATCCATACATGTATCCTACGCGGCCATGTGAAGCCAGACGTTACAGTGCATTAATAACAATAATACATTCATTCACTGCATCCAAGATTTGTTTTGCAAACAAATAATTGCGAAAATGAAGTCCAGAGTTATTTCAAACGGACACAGGGCTGATAAAGGCCAAACAATTTGGATCTTTCTGAGTTTGTAAAGACGATCATGGTTAGAGATCACATGTTTCATTCACAAAGTAAACATTCCTCAAGTGGTTGTCATGTGTATTCTACACATGACGAATCGCATTCGATCTATCGCTTTGCCTGTTCGCTTTTATTTTTATCTGATGTAACCATGGTTACATCAGATATTGGAGGGACTTTTTTGTCACTCACTTTCCACATTTTTGTTAGCTAATTAATGAGATATCTGTCAACGACTGTCAATCAAAACTCACTCAGGACATGTGTGACCCTCCATAGAAAAGGGGGCTTATCGCATCAGCGTTTCAAGGTGTTTATATTTGAAACGCATTTGAAACCCGTTTGAAATAATTTGAAACCCGTTTGAAACACATTTCAAACAGTGTTAGAAACGTTTACTTTTTTCAGCGTTTGAAACGTGGAGAAACGCATTTGAAACGCCCATCTGTCAACAACCTGCATTATTATTACCACTGAAGCATAATTATTCGACAACACAACAAATGCTGGACTGAAGATGGTAAACGGTAACTTCAGGCGTCGTTAATGAAATTTAAAAAAGCTAGATAAATCACGGTGGTGCAGTCACACTTTTTACTTTTGATTAAAAGTTCAGTAATATTCCATCATTAGGTCGATCAATAAAATAAACAACAAGAAAGTTTTTATAGAGTGCATAGCAGTATTCTCAAAATTAACGGAAATGTCAACAAATGTGATGCGTGAACAAGCTATGACATTATTTGTCAACTCCTGTAATTCTGTAATTACCTTTCCTTTCGAGTATGAATTCAAGATCGTACGACATTCCAATGCATGAATTAGTATTCTTGGAGCGTCGTCTCCGTTGATTTAAGCTTCATCTGAGTCGCAACCATCGAAAACCTTGTTCTCTTATTAAACAAATTAATTACTAGGTACATGATGTAGGCGAGTTGACTTCAGTGTGGGCGAGTTAACTTGGACAAAGTCAATCAAGTTCCGTATGCGAAGCCGCTCGCTTCGCCAACAAGTTAACTCGCCCACACTGAAGTCAACTCGTCTACATCATGTACCTGGTAATTAATTTGTTTAATAAGAGAACAGCGCGTAAAAGTGTTCTAAAGACGCTGGAATAATCCTGGGGAATAACCTCGTTCTAAAAGCATGTTTACGTGTAATACGCGAAAGATATCAAGAAAGATAACAGGAATATTCAGGTGTATTTCTTGTTCTAAAAACGTGTAAGCGAGCATGTACACAGTATAAACATCATTACATGTGTATAAATTGACGATCTTGCAACGTTTTTCAAACACTTCGCAATGCATTGAGCGTGCAACTAAAACAGAAACGCTCGGACAAGGCTTGACATGACATCGACAGCAGACAAGACAAACCGCAGATCGAGCATAACAACACTGACGTTTGTCACGGAGGCCCATCAGTTCTATGCCTCGATTCCAAGTGAAACCAACACAGTACGATAACTCCTCGTTTTCTTTCCTGTAATGTTACAACAATTTACCTCAATGTATTAACTCCTCTGTAACATACTTGTAACTCTTCCGGGTCGAAGACGTCAGTGTTATCTTTAGTTTAATCAGTCCGCCGATCATCTGTTCACAAAAGCGCGACATTCTTTTGTATCTTGAATGAAGGAAATGGCGGTCGATTTTTACATACGTTTGTAGTTCTGTTTCAATTTTTCAGTTAATGCACTCTATGGATTTTTTGTGTGTTAATTCTACTAGCTGTTAGCAGTTTTTTATTGCGTGCGTCATGTATCCAGCATGATCCAGAGAACAGATAATAATCTACGGAATGTAAATTAGGCTACGACCGTCGATGATACATACAAGATTTACGAATGAACTTTATAATTTTAGAAACTTTACACGTCATCGATTCTTAATATTTTGTTTACGTTTAATCCATGATTATGAGCTGCCCCTTCGAAGCTATCCGTATATCGGATACTATTTTTGAGCTAAAGCTATAAAGTTCCCGCTTTTAGCATTTATTAATAGGACTTGTTTCCATCACGCTTGAACCGGTTCTGCAAAACTTTTTCTATTCATTCGTCTAATAGTTCGTGCGCGAGCTTCCCTACAAAAAAGACCCTAGTTGTCCGGCTCTGTTATAAATTTGGCCGGCGTATGGCAGTTAACCTCTGTAATGGCAATAATTATGCACATCTTAATTAATTATTTTTGTGTTTCAAATGCAATGAAACGCGTTTCTTCTGTTTGAAACGCCTTCAGTTTGAAACCGTTTGAAACACATTTGAAATGCATTTGAAATAATTTGAAATGCGTTTGAAATGCATTTCAAACGCTGCGTTTAAATGCGTTTGTAAAAAATCACCTTAAGCCCCCTTTTCCTATGGAGGGTCACATGTATCTGGCAGCAAGACGAGAATATAAATAAATGGTTCGCAATGCGAAAATGCATGGGATCACAGATTTTAGTCCCTTTTTTCCTTCGTACGTCGAGCGACGAGAGGAAATTGGCCGCGTGTGTTTTCCGCTGGGCTCGTTTTATTTCGCTTCTCACATGACGGACTAAGAGAGACTCCTCGTAGTCTACATTACACTGACCTCTCTGTCACATTATCATATAGCGATTGTTTTCTATCTCAAAATTGGGGAATTTAATAATGAAAACTGGCAACAGTTCAATAGAACTTTCTAGATGCGTGACTAATCTAAGATTGCATCTGACACGACATCTTCCCCTTTCGAGTATCAAATAAGATCAAAAACTATTTTTCAAAGTTAATCAGAAAAATCCATTGGATATAAATGCGATTTAAGTCAAGTCCTATTTTCTTTTTCATAGTTCATATCCATGTTTATAGCTGTCTTTATAGGTCAGTCTGTCTGGAGGCTTGATAACTCGTCCAAATCTGGATATCTTTACACCGGATGTGGTCTCCCACACAAATTTTTAGATTAGATATGTTTTCAGGTTGTTAGTTATATGCTTTTGATATGTATGTCATGATTAGATATGTTTTTGATATTACATACCCAGGGATGTAGATAATAGCCGGGAGCCGGTAAAAATACCCGGCTGTCACGCTGATTTTCCCGGCTGAAAAACCATGTACAGTCTTTAAAATGGATACGTCTTTCTCCAGAATGTTTTTAGCCAAATATTTTGTAACTTTTCTGACCGTTTGTACCTCTGTTATTGTCTTACCGTAAATAACACGACTGTAAACACGGCATTAGCACGCCATTTTGAACGACGATCGTGTGTTTGCTCAAGGCTCATTGACCAGCGGTGTCTCTACTTCATGTATGCGGAATAATGTACGCCAATTCGCGTTAACGCTTTGCTTATTAACTGAATCGTGGTATTTATTCTTGTATGTATTGTAAGGAACATAAAAGACACATCACAAAGTTTTTCACAGCTTTATTAACAGAAAAACATTGATTCTTGCTTACTGAGAACAGTCCAAAATGGCAATGAATTAACCCTGAAAATCGAGGAAAACGCATTTGCGAGAGTCTAGATTTCAAACTTTTCTGGGGGCGCATGCCCCCATACCCCCCTAGTAGGATGGTGTCTTTGGCACCATGGGCCTCCGGCCAAGTATTTCCGCCATTAGCTATATAATCCCGCCTGTCAAAAAATGAATCTACATCCCTGATACCCAAAATGTATTTTTCGAGTATACCATGCGAGTGTCAAAAATATACCAGAAATGTATTTTGACTTTTCCAGCTTGAACATACCATAACTACTAACTATGAACATACCAAATACATAACTTTGTTGAGTAACATTTTTGTAGCAAAAATATATTACAAATGTACTTTGCTGTTCACCAGTGCAACATATACCTAAAATGTAAATCAACATACTGCATTACTGGTAAAAAGTACCTAAAACATATTTTATAATTCACTTAATTTTCATCATGCTAATACCCAAATATTTGCCTCCCACATTCGGTTCATGGTCATCTATAAACTATTGCAAGACGTTCAATGAGTGTTTATATGCATGATCAATTCTTTAAACCCTGTGCCCGCTCGCACAGGATCGTGTTACACGAGTTGTCACGTGATCGATCGTCTGTTCCTTCTGTATTGCACGCAATCGTTCAAAACACTTCAAAAACGAGTAATCATTTTTATGCACTGCGCTTGCGCAAGTGGCCATTATTGTCGTCGTCGCAGCATTCTTTGTAACATTCCTTCGTAAGACTTTTTTGTAACAATTCTTTGAATAACTGAACATGATATGGCATTGTTCGATTGTTTCGCTTCATTGACAGTGGTGTCAAGTGCAATGCTTAAAAAGAAGATTGGCATATTTAGTGAGCTATATGGAGAGAAATTGCGTTGCAAAATAAATATGAAAGACACGTTTGTTTTTAAATGTTTTTATTTACGTAGGTGTATTTCTTTGACAACTGCACGAACAGGGTCGCGTTTGATTGAGTCACATTGTTGAAGCTTTTGTTGAGTAACCGCCGGTCTTTTAGAGTCCTTCGTACAATTCATTTGTTTGAGTTGTACTTTCCTGAAATAAAGATAAAGGTTGCTAAAAAGGGAATAGGTAAAATTAAGATATTTACTAAGAAGGACGGATCATTTTTTTTTCTAGTTAGTAATGTGTATGTGGGAGCTGTATTTGTTTGGCTAGGCTTCAAGGAGTCATTCACGCGCGAAGGGCGAAGCCGCGAAAAGAAGACGGCGAGCTAGTTTACTGGAGCAGAATTTTTGAAAATCATTCCGGCACAGCTTCAGTTGTTTAAAACGAGCAATTGATAACTGAAGAGATAAATGAAATTTCTACAGGTAAAAGGTTGTCGCGTGACGTGATATTCGTTAACTCATTTAGTCACACGCGCGCGCGAGGGGTGAAGTCAGAGAAGAAAGTATTGCTGAGGGACCAAATAATTTTGTTATGCTAGCGTGAATTTACAACTCTTTGAAAATCTTTCAGAGCTTCAGTTGTTGAAAGGCTGATGTGCAATTTATTTTTAGATTCTGTTATGTCAGCGCGAATGCTGCTGTGTAAAAAGATATTACAGTATGACGACAATCAGAAGAGTATGAGTGATGAGTGATTTGAGAATTTTGTTATGTCAGCATGAATGCTGCGAATGCTGTTGTGACAAAGATCAAAGCCGCGTGCTGGATTGCAGAAAATTAATTCACCGCGCTTTCGGGAGTCTGACGTTGGACATCGTGACAAAATGATATTAGAAAATGGATTTTAGATCTACTATTGTTAAGTGTGTTAAATTTTTTTCAAAACGAGTAATGATTTTAATATGAAAATATCTTCTAAAATTAAAGACGAACTTATCTGCTTGGTTTGTACACGAAAGATAAGATCATCTCATTTGAGCACAGTTTCCGTTGTTTTAAGAAAACAGTGGGTGATTGTATTCAAATTAGCTTCGGTTTCAAGTCTTGTTAGATGTACTGATCAAAATGACATGAAGGTAAATAAACTAAACAGAGTTTGTTGTCCGCAACTGAGAAGTCGGCGAGCTAGTTTACGAGAGCAGAGTGTTGCTAAAAGTGACCTAATAAATTTGTTACGTTAAACGTGAATCATGCAGTGTACTGTAATTACCCAGTTCAGTTAGCTAGGATATGAGCAGAGTCACGTCACGCGCGAGGAGCGAAGCCCGGGGAGGGGGGGGGGGGGGGGGGGGGAGCGGTACTCCCAAAAGAATTTGGGTGGGGGTGTGCCGCTGGACTATAAAACCCTTAACCTGTACCGACTACAAAACGCTAATTTTGCAACCTGTTCCAGACTAAATGTTAAAAAAGATACCCTGTTCCAGACGATTTTTAACGATTTTTTTCTAACCCAAAAGGCTAAACTAGTAAGCAGCAGTTGTAAAGCTTCTTTCCTACGCGTTTCGATTCGTCTGACTAACATAATCCAGAGTATCAATTAACGATATTTGTGCCAACTTCTGGGAAACTGGTACCCTGTTCCACACCAAAAAATGTCGTTTGTTATACCCTGTTCCAGACCAAACTGCTTAAAAAACCCGTCCAGCGGCACGTACCTATATAGCGTATATAAGAGAGTGCCCCCCCCCCCCTCCCCCCCGGGAGCGAAGCCGCGAGAAGAAGCGACCAGCATGGCTGCGTAGCTGGCGATTTCGTTGGCGCGCGATGGCAAAATACGTGCGTGCTGAAGCCACGAACGAACTGCCAGCTACGCAGGCTGAAATGTCTGTTTGGAGGACATGGAGACGATAGACTTGAAGCATTTACAGTTGTTATAGTACCCTAGGTGAAAAGTTTTTTTCCTCTGCGCAAACTGATAGAGCGGTGAGTCACGACGGCAAAGCCGGAGTAAAACAAAATCGCTTTTTGCTGTCCTTTATCTTCGTCAAGGAAAAAAATATCCTCAGACACCTTGTTATTGTTGTAGTTGTCTACACATAAAGTTCGATCTACGTAGTAGTTTTGGTTAGCATTTCTGTGAAATGTAATTACCTTTTCCAGCCCGCTTTGAATTGAGGTTGATTGTTCACAGCTTCAGTTCAGTTGAAAGACTGTTGATGCAACTGTACTTATGAGTGATTCAAACAGAATCATCACATGGTGGAGTCACTTGTAGAGCGTAGGTTGAAAACAACAGACTCATTTGCTGTGTGTGCATGTGTTGCGGAAAGATAAGACGGAACAAAACAACAGTGACGTTAGACTATGTGTTGACATAAGATACCAGAATAGCGGTTTCTTTGATAATAAGATAAAATTTAAGTTGTACTAGTACAAATGGCTGTTCTGTGACTTATTTGCTGCCATGTGAGGGAGTCTGAAACGAGTTCTAATCTGTATAAGTATATAATGCGGGGGGAAAATCGAGTTTTTTACCACAATGCACCTTTTGCGTGACATTATAGTAGGAAGCAAGATGAGAACTGTTCTTTGATGGATTCTTGTGTAATAATTCGTCGTCTATTTATAATATGTCAATAATTTCGCGGCGTGTAATTGGTCGGGTTATTACACAATTACAGAGATAAAGGCAAATAACTTTGACAGTTTGCAGGGTTTTTTTGGCAGGTTTTTTTTCAGTTTCTCAGGTTTCTCACTTTCGTGAAGTCAAATCCCTTTGTTTTGACTGTGATTGACAACAACCCTTGACAACTTAATTTCACGAAAGAGAAAGTAAACGATGTACTCACTGTACCTTACTAGCTTTGTTTTGTTAACATTCCTGTTCTGAACATTTGGTTTCTGTTTTATTGATACATTTTGATTGTGTTACGTATTCATATGCTATAATAAGCATTTTTTTCAATAAAAATGTTGTCCCCCCCAAAAAAACAAATGGTGTCATATTACTGAAAGTGAATAAAGTAGCAAAGGACCGCGAACGAAAATGCTGCTGGTATACGTAGGATCTGTAAAAGATCAAATCAGCCAGAAATAGAAATTCAAATGAAGTGAGCAAGGCTGATACTACGTAGAACACTTAAAGCGACAACGACATGATAGAGTCCAAACTGAAAGCCAAAATGCAACCGTGGACAGCTGTTTCGACCTGGTTGGGTCTCGTCAGCACGGTGTAGCCGCATAAAATAGAACAACCAGCTATGAGGCCAATTGACTATTGAATGCTCGTGGTAATGACCTCAGATGAGCTCAAATTCAAATGTTTGCCAATTGGCCAACGCTAGCGCGTGACCATGAGTAACCGGTCACGCGCTAGCGTTGGCCAATTGGCAAACATTTGAATTTGAGCTCATCTGAGGTCATTACCACGAGCATTCAATAGTCAATTGGCCTCATAGCTGGTTGTTCTATTTTATGCGGCTACACCGTGCTGACGAGACCCAACCAGGTCGAAACAGCTGTCCACGGTTGCATTTTTGGCTTTCAGTTTGGACTCTATCATGTCGTTGTCGCTTTAAGTGTTCTACGTAGTATCAGCCTTGCTCACTTCATTTGTCATATTACACCCTTACCTCCCCATAACGGCCACCTCTCTACAACGGCCACTTACCTCTGTCCCCAAGGTGGCCGTTGTGGAGAGGTTCGACTGTATTTCGCATTTCGTGCGTTTTGATATGAAACCAGGCAGCAAAAAGCGAACGTATAAACATAAAAATTTCTTGCACTTTTTAAATTCAAAATGGATTAATGACAAACAAGAAACTTTATGTGACATGTATTTACAATTTACGGACAAATGTATCTATCGATTGACAGGATTTTGCTGCGGCCTCTATTTCGCTCTTCTGTGATCTCTGGCTCTGTTTGGTCCATTTTATCCAATATTGACACACATGCTGAGCCCTTTTGCAGTTCATTATTGGGGTACCCAGTCTTCTCTCATTTTGATAGAGCCTGGGGATTAAAATTTCGTATGAGGGTTTTAGGTCGAATTTATCGTTAACGTTAAATTCAGCTTATAGAATCTTAAGATCTGGTCCAAAATTTAATATGTCACCCAGCAAATCTACAAATGGCGGACCTTCGATGTTATCTTCGTTGATTCAGGCTTCATTTCCAGACTACACCAGTTAGCAAATTAGAGCTTTTAATTCACTTTATTTTCAGCCATCGGTCCACGGACGCACCTGTCGCACCCCTCGCCCTACGGGCCTGATTATTTTAGTGTGGTTAGCCAAAGCAAGAGATGTTGCCTTAGGGCTAGGGTTATCAAATGCAATACACCAAAGAAAAAATAACAAAACCAACAAAGTTGCTGCACTATCCTCAACGGCGACAACTCGGAGAACGAAGTCTTGACCTATATTATCAATTGAGAGGTCTGGTGAGAGTTAACGAAAGCCATTGGTGTGAAAATGTTTATATCTAGTATGTCTAGTATACATGTTATAAAGGGATGATGTGGATTCATGACTGCTGGGTAGAGAAAAATATAACTTACTGATTGAAATCATGAGAGTCGCTAACCCATTCCGTTTAATCGGCTCATGGGCTTCATGTATGCGCATTCTCTGAGTAAAAAATGCAGTAGCCATGAGCATGCGTCGCGGGCCTATTTTTCCAAATGTTCTAACCAAATCTACACTAATTATTAGTCAGAAGTATCTTGGTAGAACAGTAACTTATTCTAGGTTTGATAAGAAACAAACTGTCAAGCAGAGAGCTTCACGTGGTTATGTAACTGATACAAGTATCCGTCGGTATCCTGTAATACAATCGAGCGCTGTTCAATTCAAACGTCTCGATCGTTTCATTTGGCGGGCAAGTTTTGAAAACCAAACGGTTTCACTGTTTAGCAGTCAATTTTATGCTAGGGAAAAGGCAATTTTGAATGAAGAATAAATTATGGACTTAAAGTTTACTTTGAAGGACAGAATTGTGTGGACGGGAATGTTATTTTTCAGCGTGCAAATTACAAATTAATATCGTTCAGAAACAACATTCATCAGTTTGACCGTGGCCGGGCCGTGGAGATGCGGGTATTAAAATTTATGGCTCCAATTGGGTAAGTGCAATTCCTAATTCTTGCAGCAGATTAGTTGTCTTACTTTGCTATCTTGAATTTGCTTCCAAAATGTTTAATGTTTACCCTTCGATTCTTTGATGCCGTATTTCGGTTTTTGTTCGATTCGTAACTTAACCCATTCCAGACCATGAGTTTTGTCAATATTTTAATCAAATGTGGTAACTTCAGAGCCGTCTTTACCTTGTGTGAGTTCTGTCCTGAAAATCAAATAATGTTTTGAAAGTGCTGTATGCTGCATTTTGTTGAAGTGATCGATCGATAGGCTCTTTCTAAGTGTAAGCATGTCCCCAAATGGGGTGTGTCCCTATGTCTCTCTAAATGTATATTAAAACTCATAGATCTTATAGAACCTGTAGATCCTGTAGAACCCATAGATCTCATAGAACCTATAGAACCCATAGATCCTGTAGAACTCGTAGATTTTGTAGAACTCGAAGATCTAGTAGAACCCATAGACTTCATAGATCCTGTAGATCTCATAGATCCTGTATATCTCATAGATTTTTTAGATCTCATAGAACCCATAGACCTCATAGATCTCACAGATCCTGTAGATCTCATAGATTTTGTAGATGTCATAGATCTTGTAGATCTCATAGATCCTGTAGATCTCATAGATACTGTAGATCTCATAGATCTTGTAGATCTTATATTATATAGATTTTGTAGATCTTATAGATCCTGTAGATCTTGTAGATCTCATAGATCCTGTAGAGACTGTAACAGAGACTGCAGCATATACTACGACAGAGACTACAGCAGCAGAGATTACGACAGAGACTGCAGCAGGAACTTCGGCAGGGACTGCAGATGCTCTAGAAGAAACCCATGAGCCGAAAGAAAAAATGCGAAAGCAATGCTAGTGTGGCATGTGAAAGCCCGGGGAGAAGGGAGGGTCCCGTTTAAAACTTACGAGGGTGATAGTCAGAAACTTTCAAAAGAACCATAACAGGTATCAGAATGTCGTTTTGCGGGGTTGGTCAAATTCATTTTCACCTTTATAAGGTACATATTGATTCTAAAACAAAACTAGCTCCGTACAGTTATTTGTTTTGGCTTCAATGCTTAAAAGGTACCAGGATAAGTCTAACAGCGTTCATTTTAGATTTAAACACCCTAAGCGGTACCAAACCACGACATTTCACGCCTAAAATATACGACGATCACCCCCGTCACTGTCTAAGGTCCTTACAGCTATCAATGTTACTCAGTAATTTGGTCGCTAAGGTGTATACGATTTTTGCATGACGCGAGCAGCGAGAGCTATAAAAGTCGCATGTGACAAAGTTGTACCGTCTAAATTGAATTGTTACGCCTGTGTGTGATCCGCATGGTTTCGCAGTTCTTTCAGATTGAAATTTATACGCTCCATTTCGTCGACCAGTTATGGAGTGCATTCAAATCTGCTTGTAGTACTGATTTATCTATCACCTTGATTTTTTTTATCGATTTTCATGGTCTTGTTATCAGTTAAAATCCATAAATGGTTTACTAATGCAACCGCCACAGGACTTGTGGGTTAATATAATTAATACAAAGTTACATGTGATCGTAATTCAGTTGATCATGATCTCTAGTTGTTCAGTGTTATAGTAAATCATTACTCTAGTTTACTTGCTAATCTTTAGTATTTTGGTCTTACGGATAATTATTTTCATTACGTTTGAGTTTCTATGTGAGCAAGAAGTCCTTTGATTAGAAGATTATTTTGAAGCGACGGGTTTTGCTTAAATATAAGGGGGAAAAGAGTTAACTGAAACCTCAAGTCTATATGATAAGAAAAATCGAGAAAGCACAATAAATGTGTGTGTAAATTGTCTAAGTTTGCCTCTCTGAGAATGAATGAACAGCTCTACCTACTGTAATTTAACTCGAAATGTAAACTTGAAATATACTTTAAAGAATTTCAGGAATGATTTGCGAGCCGGGCGAATACGGAATACTGACCTTCTGTGAAATAAAGGAGGGTCGTTTTGAAAACTATGAAAGAGAAATTTGTTTTAGACGGAAAAAAAAGAAATCAGTTGTCAAAGAATATAATTTTGAAATCCCTTGAACGTTTGTTACAATTAACGCTTTAGTGAACATGTTTACGACTGAAATGCCAATGCAGCTGTTTCTTGTCATGCATTGGGGTTTACAGTCAGTCAACCAATGTATGCTAGTGATTTTGCAGTTGTCATTTACAGCATATCTTGAAGTAAAAGAAACTAATAGAGGAACGTAGGCTATTTTTTTGCTTTCTGATACCATGTGGGTCCATGTTATGTTTACGAAAAAGTTAGATTTTTCACTGGACGCAAATATGCGATGTTTACCCTCCATCAACTAAATCAAAGTGATAAAAATAACACTGAGTAGTTCGAACTTTCTAGATGTGTGACTAATCTAAGATTGCATTCAGTTACACAACAAGAATGGAGGGATCTCTTGCAGGGTAGACATCTGCGTTTCACAACCTTGTTTTCCACTATCAATCCAATAAGGGACGTATTAAAAATCGATGACCCCCAAGTTTTTGCCATCTTATACACTGTAAACAAATTTCATAAAGCACTTTTTTCCCAAATACCTCTCTCCAACGTCCAAAGCTATCCACAAAATCAAATCGCATATATTTTTTAATGTAGCTTGACTGATTGCAATCAGTCTCTCGTAAGTTGTAACTCTATTTTTGAGATAAAACAAAGCCCCTTTTGATGTTTATAACCATTTATCCACTAGCTACCACTGTCAAAATTTGCATATATTTTTTTAATGTAGCTTGAAGTAAAATAAACTAATATGTTATCAGGGGCGGAGCCATGAATTTTTGATAGGGGGGTCCCAGGGTTTTACTGAAAATGTGATGTAGATTGAAGGAGATTTATTTGAAAGTAGACGGCAGTAGTTATTACTACAGTACCACTCGAAAGTATTAGTGCATTTGCCGCGAATTTGCCTCGGTCGAATAGCGGCTCAAGGCTGCAGTTTGACCTCGGCAAAACCTTGTCTGACTGCTTTGTAAACCCTGGTTTCACCTCGGCTTTTTGCGGTCGCCTGCGGTTCAACAAAACCGCGGTATAGAATAGGACGCGGCAGAGTTTGAATAGGCCATTAACCCCTTTGTTTTCAAGTTCATTAACTTCAATAGGCGAACATTCGCATCGATGATTTTAACGTGATACATTTCAGAAATGCGAAAGAAGTCGGTCTAATGAAAGAAGTCGGTCTAACACAGTTTTTAAGAAGGAAAATGAAAAAGTGCAGAAAGTTTTGCTTACTTGTTTGCAGTGTAACGACCGTTCATAACGACGGCACATATTCTTTGACTTCTCTGGTTCGATCGAAAGCGTTCGTTTCAAGTTGAGCTATTGAAATTATCTGTGTGCCAAATCAGGCCGACAAGCTTCGTTGCCTGTATCAAATCATCCTATACCAAAACACGTCTAGAAAAGGCGGAAAGTCTGCACGACTAAGGTAAAAATAAATTGTGAACTACAATGTCCTTCATAAAAAAAATTCTAAACCGAGAATTTTAGGAAAAATAAATCGTTCCAAAGATTTCACCACTGATAACATCGGGAAGATTTTGGTCACGTGCCCTAGGCAATGAGTTCTGATTGGAAGCATTCGGTAAACACAATTTTAGACCATTTTATATGATCGCTGATTTTGTTCAGTTTCGACAGTTTCGGATCTACAGATTGCGTTAAGTGTTCACTGTATTTCAGTAAATGAAAGCCAATTTTAGTGTTAAAATTCCGAGACATTTTGTCGGTCGTCCGCGCCGATTGTTTGTTTTCCAATGATCACAAAAATACACAAATACTTTGACGTTTGAGTCAAGCCGAGTCTTTCGTTCACAAAATTTTGTGAGCAAAACTCGTTTCGCGAAAGAAATACAGTATAAACATTCACGCGGGCATTCACGGCAAAGAAAGCAAAAACTTCACGGCACGCGACTGACCCACAGAGCGAAAAGTTGTGTAAGTCTTAATTTACATAATAAACTTCACGGTTTGAACACTATAAAATTAATATATTTAAAATCCTATAGATATTAGAATAAATGAACATCTCTCAAGTGACTCGATAATGTTCCACGATACAAGTTCGATGGATCGTTTATCGGAGAATCGTGTTTTGATAATTTGCGGGAATTTTTTCGATCGGTTCGAGTCGTCAAAATGTTCATCAAGTTTATTCAGTCAAATTCTTTTTCCATCTTAGCTGTCAAAAAGAAAAAGAAACCTTTCAAGCTGTTTCTGCTATTCCCCTGTTGCAAACATTTACAAATGTAATACATCTTGCTTTCGCTCTTCATCGAAGACTTCGACCGGCTTCTATTCCCGTGAAATAAACATCGTTTAGTCTTTTTGTTCGATAGTCCCTGTGGTGAACATAACTGTGATAAAGTAAAACAATAGCTTAACAATAGTAATTAGTCACTATTCTTTCATTACCGAGGTATTGCCTTGAATTGCCGCGGTAAATAAGCCGCGGTGTTCAGCCGCTTTCGGTAATGACGCGGTTGAGGTTTTCGTCCCGCCGCGGTAAATTCGCGCTAATCAACATCGGCAAAGACGAGGTTTCACCACATGCCGTTGCACTGATACTTTCGAGCGGTACTGTATAAGGCGCGGAGGGGGTGTTTGGGGGGCCTCCCCCCCAAAAATTTCAGATTTCAGGCTCTGAAAAGTGCATTTTGGTGGATGGTTTTGCTATGGATAATGGAGAAAGCAAAAAAACACTCAGGTCTGATAGGGGGTCCAGACGACCCTCCCCCTATATCCGCCACTGCTTATTAGTATTATTTCTTCCCAACAGCGTTGCGCTAGTATCGCTCCAATATTCTTTTGAAAATAGGGCTTAAAGAGCAAAACCACACGAACTAACAGCTCAGTAGTTTTAAGATATGCCAGGCCTGTAGACAGGATTTTGAATGGGGGTGCGTTAGAGTGGCAAAGTTAGTATGGTACGAGTGCCGAAGGCGCGAGCTACTAGGGGGTCTGGTGGCATGCCCCCGGGAAATTTTGAAAGATTAGGTTGTCTGAGACTGCATTTTGTGCGTTTTGAAGGCAATATGATATGAAACCAGGCAGCCAAAAGCGAACGTAAAAACATGAATATTTCGGGAACTGTTCAGTTAAAGAAAATATAGATGAAAGAATACTGAAAATACATATTGCGGACCTTCAATTAAAAAACATTTTTAAGCCAAAGGAGTGAATATTTGGATGAAGAAAATGACTCGCTTGATGTTGTCTTTGTCGATGAAGGCGATATGTTAACACGTTCAAAGATGCGATTGTTTTGATTCAGACTTCCTTTTCAAACTACACCTGTCCAGTTATCGAATTAGAGCACAAGCACTACTATTTCACTTTCTTTTGAACCGTTCAGTCCACTGTAGGTGGACCTCCACAGCCCGTGGAGGGGGGGGGAGGGGGGGTGCGGACGCACCTCGCACCTCCCCTTCCCTACGGGCCTGAGATATGCATTGAGATTTTATCATGGGGGAGTTGCATCACGCCCGGGAATCAACTCTAGTCCGGCGGGTAGACTTGCCACCAGAATGTTATTTCTCGCGTCGCGTTGGGATCAGCCGAACGGCCACGGGTCATAATATAAGCTTTAAACCAGAAACCGCACAAGAAAAGCCTCTGGCACCTGGGGTACTTTGAGCGACGAAGTTGCGACAAATGAGCGACAAAGTCGCGAAAACAAGCTACGAACGTCACGAGAAGACGACCTTTTCAACGAGGAAACCAAAACCAACGAAAGGGGAAAATAATATTGGAAAGGGCTTTTAAAAAGTCTATCCGGCGGGTTGCTTGTAACTTCGTCATACAGCCCAAGGTGACGCACTGAAGACAATGTTTATATGTTGGAAAAATGTAATATAGAGAGATGCGGTGAACTCTGTTAACAGTTACATCAGATGGCACACAAATAGCCTTTTAATTATTATTGTTTATTTACAGTAAATCGTTTTTTTCTGCAAAATGTGTGATTTTGGAAGATTCCCATTTGATTTGCAAACACGAGCAGTGATCGAATCGAAACCAGCAAAAAAATGTGAAACAAACACAAGTTGAGGTAAATAATTTGAATTGCCACAATTCCAAACATATTTCCAATGCAATTCAAATGAGAAACTTTCAAAGGCACACATTTCGCAGAAAAAAACAATTTACTGTAAATAAACAATGATAAAATAAAAGCGAACAGACAAAGCGATAGATCGAACGCGAATTGTCACGTGTAGAATACATGTGACAACCACTTCTAATCATGATCGTCTTCACAAACTCAGAAAGATCCAAATTGTTTGGCCTTTATCAGCCCTGTGTCCGTTTGAAATAACTCCGGACTTCATTTTCCCAATCATTTGTTTGCAAAACAAATCTTGGATGCAGTGAATAAATGTATAATTGTTATTAATGCTCTGTAATGTCGGGCTTCACATGGCTGCGCACGATACATGTACGGATTAAATGAAGTTTTTTCCAAATGAAAGTCAGCTGGAAAGTCATGATTTATGAATGTGAGTACTATGCTTTCTGATCATTATTGATACAAGGCTATCTTAATGGATAGTCCGCCATCTCAACGTCTGGAAATGTTAATATATGGATGGCGCTTGCCGTTGTTCGATCCCGAGTGAGACTGAGGTTTTTTTTCCGCTAGCGACATTGTGGATCGTTGTCTCGGCTTCGCCGCTCACAGTTCATGCAAAGGGGAAAAAAACCCTCTGGCAACTAGAGTGGCAACGTTATCTCACTGAATGGCAACGATATCTCGCTTAGTAGCCAACGATATTTCGCTGAGTGCCAACGATATTTCGCTGACAGGCAACGATATTTCGCTGAGTCCCTACGATATTTCGTTGACAGCCAACGATATTTCGCTGAGAGGCAATGATATCTCGCACAAGGCCTCAGCGAAATATCGCAACGATTCGAACAATAGATGTCCCAAAATATTGTGCGATATATCGTTTCGAATAAATATATTTCAATTTCGCCGATATATTAATTGCGTTTGCATTTACTTTTGCACAATACTGTATGACGTCACATACACGCGTGAGTCCGCGAGAAGAGCGAGAATTACAAAATTCTGCAGTTTCAAAACATCAACAAGTATGGTGTTTTGTGCTGCTTTTAACTGTAGTAACTGTTCAAAATCAGGCGTAAGCTTTTTTCATTCCCTAAAGACGAGAAGAGATGCAAGGAATGAGTGAGATTAATGAAAAGAAAAGATTTCACGCCAACTGCAGCATCTCGTCTTTGCTCTGTGCATTTCTCCCCTGAAAGCTTCGAGCAGAATCTCAAGTTAAGGGCACACCTGGGATCTCAGTTCAAGCCACTTTGACTGAAAGCTGATGCTTTACCGACCATTTTCAACTTTGGAAGAAATTCTGTAAAGCGAAGTATTTACAAAGAATGTCCTTCAAAAAGCACGACGAACACGGAGTGCGGTCATTCACGATGTTCAGCCTTTGTGAAACGCAGAAAGCGAAAGGTATAAAGTCGTAAACTTTCTTGTATCAGGTTTGATTTGACAGATCCACAAACTACTTTTCTAGTCTGAGCCTACAAATAAAAAAGCCGGCCAATAACGTTTTTATTTTTTTCCTACTTGCATGGTTCTGTGATGCTTGAAATCTTGAAAATCTGTTTTTATTAACGCGCGCGCGTATTCCTTTAGCTTATCGCAAGGTCGCTATTAACACTACCGAAGAAATAAAACTTAATGAATCCAAATAACAAGAAACTCGGACGATTAATTTTTTATACCGAAATATGTACTAATTTATTTTTATTTATTTTTTATTTTACTAATTCACTTTTTACTTACAAAAAAAAAAAAAGCTTTCATTACAACATTTGTATTAAAACTTTTCATTATGCAATTAATTGATATACATGGCTTTACTTACGTTAAAACTACATCACAGTTTCACATTACTTTACATTTTGTTTCTGTCATTCCATTACACACATTACTTTAATAAAATATGTAATTACAGAAAGGTACGCCGGTAGCTGTGAAGAACAGACGATGGAGTCTCGAACAGAATTTCACCACTAAAAGCAGCTGAAATGAGAAGCTATTTCAAATTTAACACAAAAACCATTCAAAGTCACAACCGGCAAATTCTAGGACAATCTTCATTCTTCGATACTCTTGAAAGCATTTTTCGAGTAAAACTGTTTCCTCAGTTTTCTACAATGTCATTTCCCATGTTAATCTAATTTTTGCATTCGGTCGGGTGGCAATTTACAATTTTCATTTCATGCAAAGCCTTGACAAACTCAATTCAAGCTTGAATACAATTTCAATGTACGGCACAACTAATTTATACTTGCCGAGAATTATTTTCTGGACTACCGGTATCACTAGGTTATTTCTTGAATGAAACTTAACGGAAGGTTTGTTTAGTAAAAAGAAGAAACGAAAAGCAAATGATTAAAACTAAGGAATTGAGTCTAAACACAGAGATTTGTAATTTAAAAACCGTAAGCTAGCTACAGAGCGCGGGCAGTGAAACTGATTTCCAAAACAACAACAAATTCTGTCGGTTAAAATCAAATGAGCACTCGCCTTTTTGAAGAAATGCAAGCTCTTTAATTCTACTGCGTAGTTCTCCATTCACGTGTCAATGATATGAGAGCAATATAATGTGAGAAATTCAGTAAAAGTTTCTTCGCATCGACCTTCACACATTGCTGAAAACATGCGCGAAAACACGCGTGAAAACAAGCTCGCCACATATGACGTCACAAAAACAGTTACATTCGTTTCCATTCCAAGCGCGGTCATTTCTGGTTCGTTTTCGTTCAGCCGTTGGAAATTCTCGGAAATTGTTGAATTTCGTGCCTTATAAGCGCCACAAATCACCCCAAACCAGCTTTTGAGGGTTGAGTATGACTGATGCTAATATAAAGAACAGTTTTTTTGCGACAAAAGAAAAAAATGCCAAATTTTGTTGCATTTGACCTTTAATGTCCAAAATCAGGCCAAAAACAAGACATACTTTTACATCCTTTTCTTCGTCTCAAGTACATGGTGAAGTCTCTAAAAATCATTTTGGGGGGTCCGAACCCCTGAAACAAACTAGAACCCAGTTTCTACACGTCCAACGAGAACATAACAAGGAAATATGAAATAAAACAAACTTTCAGTTCGGCACAGTTACGTTCCGAGTGGAACAAAGGTTGTTGACAATGCTATGCCACGACTACGACTCTATTTGTAGCTGTCCTCTTAGCCAGAAGCCAAAAGCAATCATTATTAGGGAGCATTCACAAAAACTTGTTTGGGGGGGGGGGGGGGGGGGGGGGACTGATGAGAAACTAGGGCCCGCAGTAAAAATAAATTAGCACTTCTCTTGTCAAAATGGCACAATTTTCAAGACCCCCCAGGGCTCCATACACCTCTGGTATTTTAGGTACCACCCCCCCCCCCTCCCATCTCTTTTTTTGCAAACAATTTAATCACAAATACTGCAAAGTTGCAAAATTAACCTACCCTATTTAAGTTAATTACCTCACCTTTTTAACAGAACAATATATAGGTATCTTAATTTAGTGCCGGAAAATATTTCGGGCCCCCACCTTATAAACAGGTCTGGTTCTGCCACTGCATGGGTCAAGTGATCTTTCTCATGTTTTCATGATATTCTTTTATTTAATAGACAGTTCGTTTTCTTGTTGAAGTTGTTGAAGTTTATACATTATTAATTATTATTACATGTATTGATGTTTTTATAATAAAGCACAATCAAGGGTTCACTGTTGGCAATTTGTCTGTTGCTTACCCCCCTTGAGAAGAGTTTTATTTTTCAGATCCCCCCTTTTAACACCTCAAAATTGTCAGACACCCCCCTTTTTTCATCAGTCCCCCTCCCAACAAGTTTTTGTGAATGCTCCCTTATTTGACTTCTGATTGGATAGTCCTGATCTGCACGCACAAAATAATGTGAATTAATTAAAAGTGGTCACACTTTTGGGCTCATTGCTGTAATTAAACTTCTTTCAAATCAATACTTTTAATTATATGCATGGTTCAATTCTTACTGCTTCCATCCCCTTGCTGCGCTCGATCCGTACTGTCAAGATCCATACTGTTAAAATGAGTCTATAGTTTACGGTCGGATGTGTTCTGCAATGATCTGAGTTAAAATTGTTTGAATGCTAAAATGATTTATATTAGCCACAGTATAACAAATTATTTTAAACCACAACATGCTTAGCCTCCTACGCAGACACTCTTTGGGCTCGTCACGCAATCTTTCCTCCCCATTGCATGACGAGCCCAAAGAGCGTCTGCGTAGGAGGCTACAACATGCTTTGCTGCTGCAATCTTCTACATGTGTACACCCAGCCTGAGATGGATCATTTCCTTAATAACTAAATTCACCAGACCTGGAGGCTGAAATGTATCAACTGGGACATTTCTTAGCAGAACAGAAATCAATTTTAACCAGTCAACAAGACATGTCCTTATTTGGTACACAAGGTACAGTACCACTCATGTGTAACGCAGAACCTACACGCGTGTAAATTGCATGTAATTCGTATTAATTATATGCATTTATCGCGTGCGTGTAATAGAAACGCCTGATTACATCATATGCGTGTATTTAGATTAGATTTAAGAATCCTTTTGTTATTCATAAACACGCATAAGCGTGTATTATTTCAGATTATTTGAAAACACACGGCTTTCATTTCAATGTTTGATGAGAAGAAACCAAGACATTGAACTTTGCAAGATCATTGTGACGCCCTGAGCACAGTAAAAGCTTCCGTTTCTTTTTATTCAATCTAGCGATTGAAACAATTAAGTTATATTTAATAAATAGTTTTCTTGTAATGCCATTATGAATTACAAATACAGTGCGCACTACGATCACTATGCATTGTGGATGTAGAATTTTCAAGATGGCAGCGAAGCTTGAGAAATTTAGTAAGTTTTTTGCTTATCACAACGACAACGCTCGCTCGTTATGTTTATAATATTATAATCTCATGAAAACTGAAAATACCAAATTTGGGTAAAACGGCCTGTCAAAACGTGGTTGCCATGGAAATATCAAGTCACGTGATCAATTTAGGAAACGTCATAAAGTTTGGCTATGATTGCTTGAATGCTCTATTAAAGTATGATAAATTAGAGCGGGCACTTTCTGCCCCCCGCCCCCCAGGCCGAATAGGCAACCGATGTGATAAATTTCATCCACTTGTGAGTCTGCAAAATTTATGTCTGATAATGGAAAAGATAGTTACGGTATTTTCTTTCCTAAGAAGGGCCATGTAAACCTAACACAAGTAATTTTTGTTGATGTTGAAGTGGAGACATGGACTTTGATATTAAAACAGTCGCAGTCTATACTTCTGATAAGAAAGATATAATTTGTTGCATGGTTGAAATATTTCTGCCAATCACTGGAACGTACATTTAATACTTTGAATTATCCGATTGACCAATTTGAACATTCTGCTTTGATCGGAATTCATAAACTTGACATCGGACATTCTTGAGTTGCACGCTTATAAGGATATCGGAATCGGAACAAGCCGATATTGACATCAGAAGCCAAAATTTCCGATATCAATTTGGAGATGCTCCCTTTAGAACTGCATTCTTCTTGAACAATAACGGACTGTTGAAATACACTTGAGATTGATCAATAATAATAGTCTTGTACTCATTAGCAGATTAGTTGTCCTCTTAATGGAGGTTGAAATAGCATTCGATCGGGACCCTAAAAAAAAGTGTCCCTGTCCCCTTGATAGAGGTGTCCCTTTAATAGGGGTGGTAAATACAAAGATTATATGAGTGTTTTGCCGGGACCAGAAGAAGTGTTCCCTTAATGGAGGTGTCCCCTTAATAGAGGTGTCCCAAAGTAGAGTTTCCACTGTATTTCATAGGAAACAAAACTCACGTTATTTGGGTCTTTATGTTTATTGTAAACTGTAAAACATTACATTGAAACGTAGAAGAACTACATCCACAGAGTCCGGCTCCAAGAAAATTAACAATGCATTGACATATCACTATGAAGCTACATGTAATTTGTCATTTAGCAAGAACTGTGTAGCGTTAGCTGAAGAAATTTTCTGTGCATGCGCACCAAATCAGGGCGAAAAATCAAGATCATTTGTGTTGTGTGTATTAATATTAATACCAAAACACGGCTACAAACGGCGGAAAGTTAATTTGCACGCCGTGACATTTTTAAAATATTTCTAAAGTAAAATAAATTGCGAACTACACTGTACTTTCCTTCATTAAAAAAATTCCAAACCGTATTCTGAAGGTTCTTAATCAGTTTTATGGGGAAAATAAATCATTCCAAAGATTTCACCACCAATAACATCGGGTAGATTTTGGTCATGTGCTAGGCAACGAAGTCTGAAACCGGATCAAATTTCATTTGAAGCACAAAAACAGTTTTTGACAATAATTATAGTTTGCTTTGTTAACACATTGACTACTAAACCGGCCATAAACCGGCCAAGAGGAGACCACAGACTTGTACCACTTGTGACGTCATCACTTTTCACGCCAGAGGATGTCTTTGATAATCAACGGATAGAGTTGGAAAATGTCTAACAAAGCATGCCTAAACGAGCACGAAACGTTAAATTGGACCAGAGATCACAGGTGACCAAAGCGTACTATAAGAGTTTGTATGGATTTTTATAAGAGTTTGTATGGATTTGAAATTGAATTGAAAATATCTTCTTTTTCCTTTGAAAAGCTTCAATAAAGTTTGAAACCTTACCTGGTGTCCTTTTTTGTCTCCCTGGTGCTTCTTTAAGCCATTTGAACGATTTTCGTTTCAACGGTCTGTGTCATACTAATAGAGGGAAAAGGTAGGCAAGCCAGATTACGAAGACCAGTTCGAAAAGCTCGCTAAAAGCAACTTAAAACCAGACATACCTCGATCTTACCTCTTCACGTTCCAAAAGCGATGACTAGTCAATCTTTCTATGTGATTCAATAGCAATCAAGTTGAATTTTGGAGGCAGAAGCATCCTTTGAACTCACAATTCCGGTCGGAACGATCGCCATTCGTCCATGAAATAAAAAAGTTGGCATACAACTAACGGTCAAACCTGGGCCGAGGACTAAATCCATCCCATCGGGGGAGACTGTGGGAGAGCTCTGGTCACCACCATCTGATACTCACTTGAGTTGAAAATAGAAGATATTTAACAATATAGCACATTCCATACGATAAATATCACATGAGGATAAATGAGGATAAAATTTAAGTCACAAAACCACAGGTTTTTCTTCTATTTTCAACTCAAGTGAGTATTGGATAATGGCGACCAGTGTTCTCCCGTGGTCTCCCCCGATGGGATGGATTTAGTCCTCGACCGTTAGTTGTATGCCAACTTTTTTATTTCACGGACGAATGGCGATCGTTCCGACCGGAATTGTGAGTTCAAAGGATGCTTTTGCCTCCAAAATTCAACTTGATCGCTATTGAATCACATAGAAAGATTGACTAGTCATCGCTTTTGGAACGTGAAGAGGTAAGATCGAGGTATGTCTGGTTTTAACGAGCTTTTCGAACTGGTCTCCGTAATCTGGCTTGCCTACCTTTTCCCTCTATTAGTATGATACAGACCGTTGAAACGAAAATCGCCCAAATGGCTCAAAGAAGCACCAGGGAGACAAAAAAAGGACACCAGGTAAGGTTTCAAACTTTATTGAAGCTTTTCAAAGGAAAAAGAAGATATTTTCAATTAAATTTCAAATCCATACAAACTCTTATAAAAATCCATACAAACTCTTATAGTACGCTTTGGTCACCTGTGCAGAGATACACACAAAACAACTTGGATTTTTTCCTCCAAAATCACCAAAAAACGCGACCTTCACTACCATTTGACACTCTTTGTCAAACAAATTCCCTTTTCCCAACGTTTAGGTTAAAACTTTTTCAACGTGAACAAAGGCGACTGAAAGGCCAACAAAACCACAAAATAAAATAAGAGAAAAAGGAGAGCAAGAACGGCAAAAAAAAAAAGGAAAAGAAAAGCCTGAAGTCAGGTGTGTTTTTCGAAATTTTGATTTCTGCGCATGCCCAAGGAAAATATTGAATTTGTTGCTTCTACGTAGAAGAGGATGTTAGTTGCCGTGTTTTTAAACTAAGTTTTAGACAGTTTGACATTAAACTGTTGAGATAATGGCCAGAAATAGGCATCTGGGATGTTAGATTGCCGTTTTTTGGAAAAAGCCCAGCAGAAATTTAGTCAATGGGTTAATTTGCTTTATTTCCCATTTTGATCAGTTATTAATGGCTGCTGCGCACATAAAGCCAGTTAATGCCATCGTCGAAGCATTCTTTGTAACATCCCTGTGTAAAACTTTTTGTGTAACAATTGAATTCCTGCGAAGACAAATGGTATTGTTCGATTGAAAGGTTGGTATGACAACTGTCAGAGACTAAAAAAGTTCACTTCATTGACGGTGGTGTCAGGAGATAAATTGCGTTGCAAAATAAATATTAAAGACAAGTTTACATGGGAGGTGTAGACAACTACGAGCGAACTACAGTCTTAAAGCTTTTGTCGCGAAGGCGCTGGTCTTTTAGGGTCCTTGACTTGGCAGATTTCATTTTGTTTGAAATGTACTATCCTGAAATAAAAGATACAAAATATTATAAGTTGATAAAAGGGAATACAGTGTAGGTTAAATTAGGATATTTGCTAAGAGAGATATAGAGGGTTTGTTTCTAGATAGTAATGCTTGATAGTAATGCTTACATGGGAGCTGTATTTGCTTGGGTAGGCCTTTAAGCCTCACGCGTGAGGGGTGAAGCCCGGGAACCTAAGGCGGCGAGCTAGTTTACTGGAGCAGAGTATTGCTGAATGACCTTATACTTTTGTTCTGTTAATGTGAATTCATCGTGCATCATCAGGTGCTGTGTATTGTTTTTTTAATTGCCTTTTGAAAATCATTCACGTTGTTAAAAGGCGGCCGATGAAACAGTATCATTACATGATTGTACAATTAGTTTTTCAAAAATTACAAGCAATTGATAAAAAGATAAATGAAATTTTACAGCTACGTAAAAGGTTGTTGTGTGACCTGATATTCGTTAAGCTTGGCTTGGCTAGGCTACGACAGCCGGACTCATATTTATAAGTCTCACATGCGAGGGGTGAAGTGACGGGTAATGATGGCTAGTGACGGGTAATGATGTCTAGTGACGGGGAGTGATGGCTAGTGACGGGTAATGATGGGGAATGATGGCTAGTGATTCGTTATGATGGCTAGTGATGGGTAATGATGGCTAGTGATGGGTAATGATGGCTAGTGACGGGTAATGATGGCTAGTGATGGGTAATGATGGCTAGTGATGGGTTATGATGGCTAGTGACGGGTAATGATGGCTATTGACGGGTAATGATGGCTAGTGACGGGTAATGATGGCTAGTGACGGGTAATGATGGCTAGTGATGGGGAATGATGGCTAGTGACGGGTAATGATGGCTAGTGACGGGTAATGATGGCTAGTGATGGGTAACTATGGCTAGTGATGGGTTATGATGGCTAGTGATGGGTAATGATGGCTAGTGAAGGGTAATGATGGCTAGTGACGGGTAATGATGGCTAGTGATGGGGAATGATGGCTAGTGAGGGGTAATGATGGCTAGTGATGGGTAACTATGGCTAGTGATGGGTTATGATGGCTAGTGATGGGTAATGATGGCTAGTGAAGGGTAATGATGGCTAGTGACGGGTAATGATGGCTAGTGATGGGGAATGATGGCTAGTGAGGGTAATGATGGCTAGTGACGGGTAATGATGGCCAGTGATGGGTAATGATGGCTAGTGAGGGTAATGATGGCTAGTGATGGGTAATGATGGCTAGTGAGGGGTAATGATGTCTAGTGACGGGTAATGATGGCTAGTGATGGGGAATGATGGCTAGTGATGGGTAATGATGGCTAGTGACGGGTAATGATGGCTAGTGACGGGTAATGATGTCTAGTGATGGGTAACTATGGCTAGTGATGGGTTATGATGGCTAGTGATGGGTAATGATGGCTAGTGAAGGGTAATGATGGCTAGTGACGGGTAATGATGGCTAGTGATGGGGAATGATGGCTAGTGACGGGTAATGATGGCTAGTGACGGGTAATGATGGCCAGTGATGGGTAATGATGGCTAGTGAGGGGTAATGATGTCTAGTGACGGGTAATGATGGCTAGTGATGGGGAATGATGGCCAGTGGTGGGTTATGATGGCTAGTGACGGGTAATGATGGCTAGTGAGGGGTAATGATGTCTAGTGACGGGGAGTGATGGCTAGTGACGGGTAATGATGGCTAGTGACGGGTAATGATGGCTAGTGACGGGTAATGATGTCTAGTGATGGGGAATGATGTCTAGTGATGGGTTATGATGGCTAGTGACGGGTAATGATGGCTAGTGATGGGTAATGATGGCCAGTGATGGGTAATGATGGCTAGTGACGGGTAATGATGGCTAGTGATGGGGAATGATGGCTAGTGACGGGTAATGATGGCTAGTGACGGGTAATGATGGCCAGTGATGGGTAATGATGGCTAGTGAGGGGTAATGATGTCTAGTGACGGGTAATGATGGCTAGTGATGGGGAATGATGGCCAGTGGTGGGTTATGATGGCTAGTGACGGGTAATGATGGCTAGTGAGGGGTAATGATGTCTAGTGACGGGGAGTGATGGCTAGTGACGGGTAATGATGGCTAGTGACGGGTAATGATGGCTAGTGACGGGTAATGATGTCTAGTGATGGGGAATGATGTCTAGTGATGGGTTATGATGGCTAGTGACGGGTAATGATGGCTAGTGATGGGTAATGATGGCCAGTGATGGGTAATGATGGCTAGTGACGGGTAATGATGGCTAGTGATGGGGAATGATGGCTAGTGACGGGTAATGATGGCTAGTGACGGGTAATGATGGCCAGTGATGGGTAATGATGGCTAGTGAGGGGTAATGATGTCTAGTGACGGGTAATGATGGCTAGTGATGGGGAATGATGGCCAGTGGTGGGTTATGATGGCTAGTGATGGGTAATGATGGCTAGTGAGGGTAATGATGTCTAGTGACGGGGAGTGATGGCTAGTGACGGGTAATGATGGCTAGTGACGGGTAATGATGGCTAGTGACGGGTAATGATGTCTAGTGATGGGGAATGATGTCTAGTGATGGGTTATGATGGCTAGTGACGGGTAATGATGGCTAGTGATGGGGAATGATGGCTAGTGACGGGTAATGATGTCTATAGTGACGGGGAGTGATGGCTAGTGACGGGGAATGATGGTTAGTGATGTGGAATGATGGCTAGTGACGGGTAATGATGGCTAGTGATGGGGATTGATGGCTAGTGACGGGTAATGATGGCTAGTGATGGGGAATGATGGCTAGTGATGGGTTTATGATGGCTATTTACGGGGAATGATGGCTAGTGACTGGTAAAGACGGGTTATGATGGCTAGTTATGTCAGCTGAGGGTAACCTATGTTAAATAATGCCTAATGATATGTATTGATGGTAGTGGCGTTAAATTATGTCAAATGATGGTTAGTGATGTCTAATGACGTCGAATGATGCGTACTACCGTATATGGTGGTTAGAATTTATGTTGGATTTCCCATATTGGTGTATATAGGACACCAATTTACAACCCTCCACACAAGCCGCCATCTTGGATTGAATGCTGGTTGAGAAGACCCTGGGAACGAGTTGATTTGTCTCATGATGCCTCACTGGCAGTAAAATAGGCGCGTATGATTTCAACGGTCAAATGCTCTGGGTCAAATGCTTGTCAAATGATAAATACTGAGAAATTCCCCTGGAAATATGATGTTTAAAAGCTACAAAATCAGGACCTTCTACTTCAGAGAAAGAAAGTAAGTATAGATAATCGTAATGGCTTCTTGAAGTAAGACTTTAGATGAAGTATTTTGTAGTATTATAAAATCTGCTTGGTTTTTTATCTCAGTGTAAATAATCAACGGTTGTTGGCTTCATTTAAACCAGTATTAGAACTTGATCTGAATCTTACCTCTATGCTTTTAAATGTAGCAGTCTCTGTGAAATATTTTTATAATCACATGTTGCTTTGTGTTTTTGTTGTAGTTTAATTGAGGCAGAAAGCCTTGAAGTACACAGTCACTACAGGGAACAATATGCTAAGTGGAAAACAATTCACAACCATTGTACAGTATTTTCAATCCCAAGTGGGATATGGCAGCAAGTAATCTTGGAAATGACAACTGTGGATATAAAGGCCTTAAAAATGGCACTAAATGAATATGTTACATAAGAAAACCCTACAATTTCTGTGATGAGTACAATAAATTATGAACAGAAGCTTGATGTTTCAGTTGGTCTTTAATCTAGTGTGCCAAGTTAACACTGTACTCGTATATATAGACATTGACAGCAGCTAGTTAAAAGAAATGTTAGGTTGGTTAAAAAAATTATTGTTTAATTTTGAAATGTGTTGCTATAAACTTATAAACCTATACATACAGCAGCAATATTATTGTTGATAACAGCAGCCAGATAGTTAAGGAATAAAACAAAATTAATAATTCCAATACAATTCCAATCAATAATGTTTTCTTTGATTTTGTGGAAATCTGCAGCAATGTTGGTGTGCCACATATATTTTAAAAGCAGGGTTGATATAAACCTATACAGGTAGTTACATGTATGTACATTTTAATCTACATGTATGTGCATGCTGCCAATTCTGGCAGAACATCAGTGCAGGGTTGCACTAGGTATGTAAACAAGCTGCTACAGGGTGTTTCAGGAGCTCTGTAAAATGTATTGCTTTGAAATCTGTGGCAGGGCTGTTACCAGGTTGGTAGAAACAACCTTGCTAACTGTGCCAATTTACGAGCTGTTACAGGGCTGTCTAGCTGACAGGGTTGTAAACAGCCTGTGACAGGGTAGTTACAGGGCTGCCACATGGAATTGCTATAGTAGAATGGGCTATACCATGACAGGGCTGTTACAGTGTTGCTACAAGGTAGAAACAGCCTTGCTAACTGTGCCAATTCACGAGCTGTAACAGGGCTGTCTAGCTGACAGGGTTGTAAACAGCCTGTGACAGGGTAGTTACAGGGTTGCCACATGGAATTACTGTAGTAGAATGGGCTATACCATGACATGGCTGTTACAGTGTTGCTACAATAACATGGTAGAAACAGCCTTGCTAACTGTGCCAATTCACGAGCTGTAATAACAAGGTTCTTTTTACAGCCCTGTTGCAGGGCTCCCACAGGGCCCTCGCAGGGTACACTTTTTGCTAAGGGACATGTGACTTTTTTATTGGGAAATTTATATGTAGGCTCTTAATTAAGAAGCATTTTTGATCTTGTAAGTAAAATACTAAAAAACATGGAAACAAAATTAATGTTGACAATTTAAAATTACAGATACATAATTTGTTGTTTCATCTAGTGAGCGATTGTCGATTTCCAATCTTGCGATATGCTTCTTCTTTGATATAAATAAATACATTTCAGAACATATTTGATAAAAAAAATCAAAGCCTTTTACAATCTTTAATAGCTTGATAAAATGTAAAGGATATTTTCACATTTTTGGCAGCCTGTGAAGAGAAGGAGTCATCTATCGGTTTGCTCTTTTTCATTGTTGGCTAGCGCGTGATTAATTTCTACCCCAGATCGAATTTCATATCGTCGTAAACAACGCTAAGAAATGATTTATCCCGGAAATTTATCAGATCGCGCAAAATTGTGTTTATGAATTGTTTTGAATAATGTTCAAATACATTGTGCTGATCTTGCATGATATTGATATTGATGACTAAATGATTTGCTGTTCGATTTGCTTTGAAAGTAATATTGTTTATTTGATACTAGGAAAACAGCCAACTTACTAATAATTTTTTTGTCTGTCTGCCATGATTTGTTTGAAAATATAGGTTATTAGTACATAGATTACAAAAATCTATTCCAGCAATCTAGTGTCGATTATCGTGTTTTTTAAAATGTAATGTCAGTGATAAGATGAATTTCGAGTCCTACGGCCGGCCAGACAGCGAAATACAAATACTGTGTATCCAAAAATAGATAATTTACGGCTCCATACGATAGCTATTACGACGATTTCCGCTGGACATTCGAGCAAAAAGTGCAAAAAATTAAGTTACCAAAAAAATACTCATACATAATGTAGCACGTAACATTTTGAATACAGTTAAGAAGAAATTATCGATAAATTAGCTCCCAAGCTGACCCCGCGAGAGAAGTCATCACATATTTTAATTAAAAGGTCGCTTCATGTCAGTTCAAAACAAAATGGCTTGCGTTTTTATAATTTTTTACGAGGTTTGACATTAATTTTCTCGAGAATGCTTGGAGAAGTGATTTAAATAGCCTGCATCGCAGACGAACTCAACGGACATTACCGGCGGTTGAGTCCGTCTGCAGCGCAGGCTATGAATTAAAGTGATGTGTTTCAAATAGTATTCAAGATGTTACCGTGCTATAAGTAGTTTTTTAGTAATAATAATTTTTGCACTTATTGCTCGAACGTTGAGCAAAATCCGTCTTAAAAACTATTTTCGCTTAATCTTTGGGAACTAAAGTTGCCAATGAAAAAAATAAAAAAATTTGGCAAGAACACACGGCATATTCACGCAAACACTGTTTAGCTTACAAGTTTATGTGTAAAGTGTCCATGATCCTCTCAGTATAAATTGAATTAAATTTCCAATCTCATTCGAATTTATTCTTGAATCCAAAAAACCTATAATTATATACACTTTCAAACAGCTTTATTAGATGTATACATCTTTTGCAAAAATTTAGAAGCAAATGTCGCTTCCGAATTCTGGAATGTATAGGAAATGAATCGAAAGAAGTAGATTTCATTTCACGTTTCCCAGCGATCAAGTTTCAACTACAAACAAACAATCAGACGAAGAACAGTTTCACAAGTTTAATAGCACACCGTATTTAAAAGATAAATGCAATTCACACTGTAACTGCATTATAATTTTTTGTCAAGCTCATTATTTCCATTGAATGGGCTTTGAAAAATTAAGGATGCATCTAGATGGGCTTTGGAATTCTGGCATGATTTTATGACGGGCTTTCAAAAAAAGCGAAAAGCTATATATATTACTTCCCGACCCGGTCATCCCCATAAATAATGAACCGTCCCTAAAACATTTGCTTGGTTTTTAGCTCAGCAATTCGCGCGCATGCGCGAAGGATGAGCTTTCGGGTTTGTGGGGAAAATTTGGCGTTTGTAAACTTTTCTTGGTAATTCCGCTGACCAGTGTATAAGGCCTGGGAAATCACAACACTAAAAAATATTGGTAGGCATTAGGGGGTTGTAGCCGGCCCTCATTGCAAAAACAAAATGGCGGCTGGTTGTTTCTGTAAGGACGGTATTTCTCTCGTCTTACACATTTAAAATATAGACCTTTTTGGAGTTCCGATGCCAACAAACAGATACATTCTGCGCCCGGATTCTGCGATTCCTTCGTTCCTCGGTTTGAGAAATGCTACTGAAGGATTGAAATTATTTATTTCACAAACGGAAATCTGTGGTTTCTATATCGAAGCACAAGTGCGGCCCGTTTTTGGACACTGAAATTCGCGTAGAAATTTTCGTAGAGCTCTACAACTGTACGGCAATATATCTATTTATACCCGGCATGTTTTAGGTCGTCGAGGTGTAGAAACGACCAAGCTCATACAGCGTGTCAATTTTGCTAATTCGAATTTTAAATGTTGCCATGGTTATCTCCATCAACTGCTCAAAGTAATGTGGCTGTCATGCATTAGAAAGACTAGAAAAACAAAACTATTCCAGTATGATGCGTACGCTTCTATGGTTCTACGTTTTAGTAATAATGTTATCTAAATTATAAACCGTACGCTTCTACGGCTCTACGTTTTAGTAATAACGTTTACGGCGCTACGTTTAACTGTACGCTTCTACGGCTCTACGTTTTAGTAATAACGTTATCTGTATTATAAAATGTACGCTTCTACGGCTCTACGTTTCAGTAATAACGTTATCTACATTATAAACTGTACGCTTCTACGGCTCTACGTTTCAGTAATAACGTTATCTACATTATAAACTGTACGCTTCTACGGCTCTAACGTTATCTGTATTATAAAATGTACGCTTCTACGGCTCTACGTTTCAGTAATAACGTTATCTACATTATAAACTGTACGCTTCTACGGCTCTACGTTTCAGTAATAACGTTATCTACATTATAAACTGTACGCTTCTACGGCTCTACGTTTTAGTAATAACGTCATCTCCATTATAAACTGTACACTTCTACGGCTCTACGTTTTAGTAATAACGTTATCTCCATTATAAACTGTACGCTTCTACGGCTCTACGTTTCAGTAATAACGTTATCTCCATTATAAACTGTACGCTTCTACGGCTCTACGTTTTAGTAATAACGTGATCTCCATTATAAACTGTACGCTTCTACGGCTCTACTTTTTAGTAATAACGTTCTACATGATAAACTGTACATTTCTACGGCTCTACGTTTTTAGTAATAACGTTATCTACATGATGAAATGTATGCTTCTACGACTCTATATATGTATATGTCGTGACTTGGAAACAAACAATTTGTTTACATTTTTATGCAAGCTTTTGAGATTAGTCGAGTGGAGATGCGAGATGCGGAGGATGTGTAGCGACGCGAAAGTTGAGAATTAAATCCGTTGTGTGTTCTAGTTTGGTCGCGTTTACTGTAGAGTGTTTAATACAGTCTTCAACAGCTGGTCCTTCGAGACGGACGTGGAGAAAGAGACAACAAGGTGAATTTGCTCCAAGAGAAGATTTGATCACCTGTTTGTGTTCAGAGTGCGTGCGGTTTGTTTACTTAGAAGAGTGAAAGTTTCGACGATGGGAGATTTGCCAAAGAAACAAAGAATTTGCAACGGACATCGGAGACATGCTACAAAGGAACTTCAAACGATTGAAACTATAATTGCTATCGAGAAACACAGTTACAAGATATAAGAGAGAATTTGACAGAAACGATGAAGATGTTGTCGAAATTGAATGAAGAAATACTGGGTTTGCTAGAGAAGGAAAAGGGACATTGAACACAAAATAGGGGAATAAATTCCGAAGAGACATCAGAAAGGGTATCCAAAAGATTGAAGATTATTTAAGGTATAAATTCCATCGAAATAAAAGTTGCACTAGAAAGTTTCTGAAACTTTCCCTTGTTGAACATTGCGATGTAATATTTCAAAATATAGAATACAAAGAATAGGTCACATTATCATTATTATTATTATTATTGTCACCAGCCCCATGAAAGAGATACAATAAAAAAACCCTCATAATTCCTTACAAAATCAACCCAAAAAACATGTATTTTTTTCACGTTTCCAGTGATTATTAATTTTTCTACACTGAGAATTGGTCTATACTCCTTGTATAGAAAGAAGATGATTTAATACTAGACTTAAATATGCGAAAAAAATGATAGGTCACCACGCTCGTTTACGAGAAAAGCCGTCACTTTTTAATGTGCGCACGCTAATTATGTGCGAAATCAGAAAGGATGTGCAGTGCAATACTAAGCAATGACCTTAAAGACCACAAGTGGAAACACTGGTGAGCAAAGCTCAAATCCTTTGACGGCATCACTCAGGCGCTTGCGATGCCACAGACCACGTGCACCCAAAAGGTACGAGCGAGGCTGCCAAAACTTGAACCGAAAAGGTCCTATGGATCCAGTGGGGCGGGGGGGATAGAAAGCCGGCACTTTTCTTTGAGGACATAGCGATGCCGGGCAACAGACAACAAAGCGAATCCTGTGTCAATCAAGCCGTTGCTAAGAATGACGTCAACCAAAACTTCATTGTTTCATTCGGGAAACTTTTTCAAGCGCCCAGCGAAGAGCTGTAAGCGTGTTGCCTGCAAACGCATCGCTGGCGGATTTTTGGCCTGATCTTTCACGCCGCCGAGAAAATATCTCGGCAGCGTGAAACAACAAGCGAAAAATCCGTCTGAGCTGCATTTGCAGGCTACAGCGAGAATCTTTCGCATACGGTTAGTAGTGCTACTACTGGAACGGGAAGCGAAGTTGGATGAAAATGTTTATCGTAATACTCGAGGCGAAGCGAAATCAGACAACAGCGAAAAGAACACGTCTTCGTTTTCGAGCGAAAACAACCAAGGAAAAACAACATTTTTGTTATCATGCATACTAATTTTAGGTGTGAATTTCTTGCCTGACTAGCTTTTTTATTGTTAATAAGTTCCCGTGGGACAATCCTCTTAGCAACTAGTTGAGTGCTTCTGCGCACAGTCGGTTGCCCGGCACCGTTATGTCCGTAATTATCTACATCTACATTTATTTAGTCGGTAAAATCTTTACAGATATCACACCAATTAATTATGCAAACCATTTATAAGGAGTTTCTACCCCCCCCCCCCCCCCCCCCCCCCCTATGGATCCATTGCTGAGTGGCAGAGCTTTTGGGACGCCTTTAGGAATGCAGTACTCGGAGATAGATAAATTTTACATATTTGAAAGGTTGTTGAGAGGAGAAGCTGGTACGGCCATTGCTGGTTTGTCATTAGCACAAGGGAATTATGGCGCCGCGATTGAAATATTGAAGAAGCGTTTCAGCGATGAGCAGAAAATTATCTGCGCCCACTTGGAAATGTTACTGAAGTTACCTCCGGTATACAACGGGAAAGAAACCGGTAAACTCCGAAAGCTCTACGATGGAATCGAAGTACAGATCAGAGGGTTGCAAAGTATGGGGATTGAAGCTGACTCATATGGGACACTGTTAGTACCTGTTCTCCTTTCGAAACTACCTGATGACATGAAACTCGAAATCTCCCACGGAGGTGGTGAAAGGAAACAGATTGCTAAGAGATTTGTAAGAAACCTCAAGTTAAAGGTAGCCGGCGAAAGCAAAGAGTCTTGAGATTGGAAACTTGACGGCCACAGAGGTAGGAAGAACAGAGAATTCATGGGTGAAAGGAGCACAGTCCAGCCTTAAAGTGCCCCTATACGATCAAATTGTTGATATTCATTTGTTTTACATTTTCGTGTACAATATGACTGTCTTACATATCTTGCCAAATTTCAATCCATTACGAACATTAGAAATCCGTTTTTTTGGACTTTTATTTCCAAAAAAATAATCAAAAATACCTCAGGGGTTGAAATTATAATAACAACAATTATTATACTTATTGTTATTATAATTTCAACCCGTGAGGTATTTTTGAGCATCTGACGTCATTTTCTCAAATTCGCAACCAAGCCTTGGAACAAGGTCAAGTAATGGCGGCCGTAAATTCTCAGAAATAAAAGTCCAAAAACAATGACTTCTAATGTTCGTAATGGATTGAAATTTGGCAAGATGAGTAAGAAAGTCATATTGTACACGGAAATGTAAAAAAATGAATATCAACAATTTGATCGTAGGGGCACTTTAAAGATCAAAAGAACTTCAAACAGCTTGAAAGAGATCTCGGACTTTATCGATGCCGTGGCAGAATTACCGAAACAGTCATGGAATGCCAATCGAAGCATCCAGCACTACTGCCTAAAGATCACCATCTAACCAATCTCTTTATTAATCAATGTCACAAGAAAGGTCACCATAACGTAGTAAGAGACACCTTAACAGAGTTAAGAAGACGGTTTTGGGTGAGCAAGGGAAGACAGCTGCAGGCAGTGAAGAAGAGTATCGGGAAATGCGTTGTTTGTAAACGATATGAAGGAACTGCTTATCCAGCTCCAATGACTGCCTCAATTACCAAGCTTTAGAACACAAGAAGCTCCTCCATTTTCGAAGGTTGGCATAGACTTAGAAGGATCGTTATACATGAAAACAGATGGCACGCAAATGCAGAAAGTGTACATTGCATTATTTTCATGTGCAGTGACTAGAGCTATATACATGTGGATCTCACAGAGGATTTGTAGACAGGAACCTTTCTCAGATGGCTAAGGAAGTTCACAGCAAGAAGAGGTGTCCCACAGCTGATAATATCAGATAATTAATGCGAAGACTTTTAAAGCAGCCGCAAAGGAGTTGGCGCCGGCACTCTACAAACATCCAGATGTCCAAGCCTTTTTATAGGATAAGAGAATTACCAGGAGGTTCAATTTGGAGAAGGCCCCGTGGTGGGGAGGTTTCTACGAAAGAATGATGAAGGGAGTAAAAAGATGTCTTCGAAAGACCCTAGGAAATAATAATAATAATAATCTTTATTGAGGATGCCAACTTCACTGGAGGGTGATTTACAGAGGGGTCCTCTAGGATTATGTATATTATATAATGTATATATGAAGATGAATAAGATAGCTATTTACAATATAAATAAATAAAATGCTGACTGACTAACTAAATAACTAACTACTAACTAAATTATTGAAACATATAGAATAATAATAATAACAAAAATCAGAAAATGGCTTTCTTGATGTTACGCTTGAAAATAAATAATGAACTGGAATCTCGTAGGGAGATGTCCAAGGAATTCCATACGTCTGCTGCAAAATTGATGGAGGACCAATGGCCCCATCTCCTATTTGCAGCAGACTTACGAATGTTGTTTCTGGACCTGGTGTTATGGTCATGAAACTCTCTGTTAAATGAAAATTGAAATGAGTGACAAAAATGCAAGGGTGTCGCACGATGAACTTCTTACTTTAGTGATTGAAGTTGAAAGTACATTGAATGTGAGACCCTTGATGTATGACTACGAAGAAGGTGATCCAGAAGAAGCATTAACCCCGGCACATCTGATGTATTGAAGACGATTGACTGCTACCGCCTTACCCCTCAGTTCAAGATGAAGATTTTTCGAAAGGACTGTCACGGAACAAGCGAATGAAATACCTAAGCCTTACGCTAGAAACATTTCTGGAAACGATGGAGGAAAGAATATTTGACAGAATTGAGAGAACACCACAAGAGAAACTTGCCAAGAGGTGGTACAGTCACTGAAATGGAAGACGTTGTGACTGTAGCCGAGGAAGGAGTGTCACATGGGAAGTGGAGACTAGGAAAGGTCGAAGAATTGATAACTGGCAAAGATGGCGAGACCAGAGGTGCAAAGGTAAAGATGTTGACGAAGAAAGGAAGACCAACGTACCTCAACAGGCCAGTGCAAAAGCTGTACCCACTAGAAGTTAGGGACCAGTGCAGACCAGGCAGACAGTGACCGATAGCGAGCAAGTAGCAGAGGAATCAATACCTACGAGAAGAGTCCCAAGAAGAGTTTCGGCTATTAATGCGGACTTCAGGTTGATCAGCTCCTGACTGATCAAGAGGGGAGGATGTCGTGACTTTGAAACGAGACTAGTAATTACGTTATACATTATATAAAATTGTACGCTTCTACGGCGCTACGTTTAACTGTACGCTTCTGCGGCTCTACGTTTTAGTAATAACATTACGTTATCTGCATTATAAAACGTACGCTTCTACGGCTCTACGTTTTAGTAATAACGTTATCTGCATTATAACTGTACGCTTCTACGCTTCTACAACTCTACATTGTTATTGTATTGTTACGGCTTCAAACTGATTGTTACATCTTGTTACATCTTGTTACCGATTGTTATGTCTTGTTACATCTTGTTACCGATTGTTACGTCTTGTTACATCTTGTTACCGATTGTTACGGCTTCTTACTGATTGTACGTCTTGTTACTGATTGTTATGTCTTCTTTACTTACTGGTTGTTACTTCTTGTCACTAATTGTTACCTCTTCTTACTGATTGTTACGGCTTGTTAACTGGGCAGCCTGGTGGCTAGCCCGGTTCATGAAACGCTCAAGGGTTTTTTCCCGTAATTTTGGTAGTGACTCACCCGGACCAAGCATCAGATATGAAATTTTTAGGTATGGTTAGTTTTTGTCATTAATTAACAACTTTATCGCTTAATGGAGGTTGGGTGCCTAGGATGTCCAGGGGCTTCCACTGGAAGCCAGCCAGCCCCTAGACCGAATACCGCTCCCATGACTGGCAATCCCCGCAACCTAGCCATGAGCCCCCACACAGGACCTCCAGGCACTCGTCACACTGGCTAAGCAGTGGAAAGGGGAAGGGAAGGGGTGTGCAAAAGGAAACCAAGTAAAACGTTCAGTGGCACTACAAAACGATACCATGTGCTTCACTGATCTGCCTGAGCATGCGCTGACCTGCCTGAGCATTCGCTGGACGAAGGTACCGCTGACCGCTAGAAGGTGCTGCAAACCGCTCCTGTTGTTAACTTAGTTAAATTGCATTTAACTGCATAATAAAATAAAATAAAATATAATAGACTATAAAAAAGCAATGGAACTGTAATTTTAATTTGTTGACAGACAGCTTATTTAATTAGCTATTGTTAACCAGGAAAGCAATTAAACTTTAGTTTTAAATTTATAGCTAATGACAGTTTTGTAATTGCGTGGCATCCGTGAAACCTTTTATACCAATAAAAAAGCGTTTTATTAGTAATTAGTATTTTGTAAGTATTAGGGTTTTTTATATATAGATAATAATAATTATGTAGGGTTCATCTACCTTATTCTCACTTATTTTCGCGAGTATTAATTTTCGCGATTTTCGCGATGTAGCAAAAAACGCGAAAATAAAGACGATATTTTCGTAAAATGTTAAAGCTTTTGAGCCCTTTTTACTGTGAAATCGCGAAAATAAACCCTCGCGAAATACGGATCTGTCGATTTCGCGAAATTAAGTACGCGCGAAAATAAGTGAGGATAAGGTAGTAAGTTTTACAGATAGTTCTGTTATACGCCGGTGAGTATGGAACCTACGCATTACAAATATTAAATTATATTATTATTAGTAATATGTGACTCGCATGGGTCCTCACAAATCTGTGATGGAGTTTGATTATTGTTGGGGTGTGAGGGTGATAATCAGGCTTTAGAGATCGACTGGAGTTCGCTGGTCTCCCAACATCTGCCCTTTCCTGTTGACGGTCTTGTTTTCGACGAACGACTGACTGGACGAGTAACTTGCGTGACACTGCTTAGAATAATATTATGTCCTGAATTTCCGACTACAGATTTGCATCAATTATAATTATTTCATGCAAAGAACCTTTCCTTTTCTTGTTAAGGAAACATTTAAAAACATATTTCCTTTTTTCAATGCCGTGAATAAGCCGCGAATATATTTTTTTACTGTGAAGTCTGGGAAAGCATATCGAATCGAATTGAAGGTGTTATGCGCCGATCAATTCGAAGCTTCACCATCCCGGGCAACCCACCGGCATTTGAACTTTTGAAGATTTGCTCGTTCAAATTAATAATAATAATAATAATAATAATATCTTTATTAATGTGTCAATGTGTTTAGCTCATAGAGCTAATTGGGGACACCTACTACAAAGTAATTATGATTCTAATAAAAAAAAACCTATGTACATTATAACAGTAATAATTGAGCTAAATAAACTTAATACATTAAAATTTTAAATATTAAGATTACATAATGAGAAAATGCTTATTAAAATATAAATAATCTTAAATAATCACATGCTACAAAGGTTGCAGCAGTTGCCGCTGTCTTCCACTAGGCTGGCCATTCCTGCGCCCCTGGGCCAAAATTGCGTTCAAATGCCCTACCCAAGTGCCGGATTTGACGGTCAAATGTCCCTCCCAATGTATGGCCTTATATTAAAACTGTCACTTTTATATGGCAATGCAGTTGCCTTTAATACTGAATCGGTTCCGGTCGTCTGAGAGTGAATCAATTTTGTACCTCCCAGCGATTCTATAAAATGTAACTTTCAAACTTCAGTATTATATCAGATGTCAAATTGCAGCGCAAATACCGGTAAACGTACAATGTCAACACAATGTGTGTAATAAATCGTAGCGCTCTTAGTTTCGGAAAATGATGCACTGTTTTCCCGCTTTTCCGTCTAATGATAACCGCGACACAAAAGAAAAAAATATATACCTTGCGCTGTTGCAGTAGTATTTGAAGCGATGTTAGAAGCAAAATCTCGTAATTTAATTTTCCATACATTTCTTTAAAATTTCCAAAAGTCAACATCTTAGGAGAGAGTGATTGAGTGAGCCATGACAAAAGCTCCACATAAACTAAGGTGTTGTGTTTGTGTAACACAACACAAAAACGATCTTCCCTATTTTTTAATTTTTAATTTTCAATATGGTGCAGTTACAATCTGGAATTTTCAATATGGTGTAGTCACAACCTGGAATTTTCAATATGGTGTAGTCACAATCTGGAATTTTCAATATGGTGTAGTCACAATCTGGAATTTTCAATATGGTGTAGTCACAATCTGGAATTTTCAATATGGTGTAGTCACAATCTGGAATTTTCAATATGGTGTAGTCACAATCTGGAATTTTCAATATGGCGTAGTCACAATCTGGAATTTTCAATATGGTGTAGTCGCAATCTGGAATTTTCAAGAAGGTGTAGTCACAATCTGGAATTTTCAATATGGTGTAGTCACAATCTTGAATTTTCAATATGGCGTAGTCACAATCTGGAATTTTCAATATGGCGTAGTCACAATCTGGAATTTTCAATATGGCGTAGTCACAATCTGAATTTTCAATATGGCGTAGTCACAATCTGGAATTTTCAATATGGTGTAGTCGCAATCTGGAATTTTCAATATGGTGTAGTCGCAATCTGGAATTTTCAATATGGTGTAGTCACAATCTGGAATTTTCAATATGGTGTAGTCATAATCTGGAATTTTCAATATGGTGTAGTCGCAATCTGGAATTTTCAATATGGTGTAGTCGCAATCTGGAATTTTCAATATGGTGTAGTCGCAATCTGGAATTTTCAATATGGTGTAGTCACAATCTGGAATTTTCAAGAAGGTGTAGTCACAATCTGTAGTATTCTTATGGTGCAGTCACAATCTGGAATTGTTAATTAGACTGCTAATCGGAAAGAGGGACTGCTCGCAGTCTAAAAAAATCAGAGACCAAAGACCAAACAATAAGTAACAAGACGTAACACTCAGTAACAAGACGTAACAATCAGTAACAAGACGTAACGAAACATTAACAAGATGTAACCAATCAGTAACAAGACATAACAATCAGTAACAAGACGTAATTAGTAACAATCCAGTAACAAGACGTAACAATCAGTAACAAGACGTAACAATCAGTAACAAGACATAACAATCAGTAACAATTTTGCCCCCGCAGGGAGGCATCATTGGAGTCCCGCGTAATAGTTTGATTTTGAAAATATAGTTCGTATACTGGATAAAATATCGATTTGTCAAAACTGAGATCGTGGGGGTGTATCGGGAAATGATGACGTAGGATCAATACGCAATGAATCAAGCCTTCGATAAGATACGCAACTGATTAATCAAGCCTTCGATAAGATGCGCAACTGATGAATCAAGCCTTCGATAAGATACGCAACTGATGAATCAAGCCGGCCTTCGATACGATTGCGATGAACCGTACACAATAAATCAAGCCTTCGATAAATGATACACATTTTAAGATACGCAATAAATCAAGCCTTCGATGTTACAAAATAAATCAAGCCTTTGATAAGATACGCAATGAATCAAACCTTCGATAACATAAGGGAATGATAGATAAACGCGGATCGTTTTTTGTACTTGTCGGTAAGTTTTTTCCATTGATACATTGGACCTTGAAGTTCGGTGACATCGATTTGACAACGGATCGCAGAGCAGAAACCTTTGATATATACGCCATTGATACGCCGGTTTCTTGCGCGCGCTCTCCTCGCTTTTTGCGCTCGCGCTCAAACTCCCTCATCCCTTCCCTTTCTACGCCTGCTACGCAGGCTAAATGAAAACAGAAAAAGAGAATGCTCGTATTCCACGATGAAGTTCTGTAGGAAAAGAGCTGAGACCCGCACAACAACAATATCTTCCAAGATCACAAGCATTTATATTTTCACTTGTTCAACAAACAAATTACTAGTAAAGAGATCTCAAATCAGCCGAACAAATGGGATATTAAAAGTTGCTGAATCAGATTCACAGCTTGTTCAGTCTACAGCGGGGGCAGCTGTAGTGAGAACTATTCCTAGTATAATGCAGATAACATTGTTACTAAAACTTAGGCCCGGTTTAAACGTCGCATTTCACATGTGCCGAATTTAATACCTATTTGGGTTGACTCAAATTATTAAATTCGACATTTGATTTAAGCTGAAATACTGACTGGTGGCAGAAAGTACGTATTCTGATGCACGCTTTAAGAAAACTCTTCGGGTGTATCGAGAAACTTTTGTTTTTATTTTAAGCTGTATTCAGGACCGACTAGAGAGAGACACAGTGACTGAAGAGCCAGCCGATTTCGCCAGAGGAAAGACTAGATAGTGTTATTACTAAAACGTAGACCCCTAACATTTTATAATGCAGATAACGTTATTACTAAAACGTAGAGTCGTAGAAGCGTACATTTTATAATGCAGATAACGTTATTACTAAAACGTAGAGTCGTAGAAGCGTACATTTTATAATGCAGATAACGTTATTACTAAAACGTAGAGTCGTAGAAGCGTACATTTTATCATGTAGATAACGTTATTACTAAAACGTAGAGCCGTAGAAGCGTACATTTTATAATGCAGATAATGTTATTACTAAAACGTAGAGTCGTAGAAGCGTACATTTTATCATGTAGATAACGTTATTACTAAAACGTAGAGCCGTAGAAGCGTACATTTTTATAATGCAGATAACGTTATTACTAAACACTCTAAAACCCTGATTTCTTAATTTGAGAACGAGTTTTAATTTTTTTCCGGTAGTAAGCGCCCGTTTCTTATTTTAAGTACTCAACTTTAAAATAAGAAGCGCCAGTTTCTTGTTTTAGAAAAAATTAAAACTCGTTCTCAAATTAAGAAATCAGGGTTTTAGAGTGAAACCGTAGAAGCGTACATTTTATAATGTAGATAACGTTATTACTAAAACGTAGAGCCGTAGAAGCGTAAATGTTATAATGTAGATAGCGTTATTACTAAAACGTAGAGCCGTAGAAGCGTACAGTTTATAATGTAGATAACCGTCGTTATTACAAAAATGTAGAGACGTAGAAGTGTGGAGTAATTTATAATGCAGATAACGTTATAACTAAAACGTAGAGCCGTAGAAGCATACATTTTGTAATGTAGATAACGTTATTACGAAAATGTGGAGACGTAGAAGCGTACAGTTTATAATCATGGAGATCACGTTATAACCGTAAAACGTAGAGCCGTAGAAGCATACATTTTGTAATGTAGATAACGTTATTACGAAAATGTGGAGACGTAGAAGCGTACAGTATATAATGCAGATAACGTTATTACTAAAACGTAGAGTCGTACAGTTTATAATGCAGATAACGCCATTACTGAAACGTAGAGCCGTAGAAGCGTACAGTTTATAATGTAGATAACGTTACTACTAAAACGTAGAGCCGTAGAAGCGTAAATGTTATAATGTAGATAACGTTATTACTGAAACGTAGAGCCGTAGAAGCGTAAATGTTATAATGTAGATAACGTTACTACTAAACGTAGAGCCGTAGAAGCGTACATTTTATAATGTGGATGCCGAGTCATTACTGAAACGTAGAGCTGTAGAAGCGTACAGTTTATAATGTAGATAACGTTACTACTAATAGATGAGCCACAGCAACATACTCTTGAAGAAGGCCACATCGCCATGTTTAATCTATTAACACTAGAACATTAAAACCATGTAAGACAAATTTGCTAAGGACTTAAACTACGATTGTACGATGCTATGACTTCGAAAATTAATACACTTGACTAAGTTAAACTGATACTACGACTCTACATCTCTACGATTATTTTCACTAAATTGAATTAAATAGGCGTACAGCAGTAGACGCTACGAAAATTTCTACGCAAATTTGAGTGTCCAAAAACGCGCCAGGTATATCGAAGCACATTTGGACCCATGCCCGACCGATGAATCAAGGGGTTATACAACTTCAAAACACCGGGAATAACAGAACGGTTCCACCAGGGCATATTTTAGGCTCGACCACCGAAAAAGATCCGGGAAATTGAAGCGTTCAACTGAACTCTGGTGTTTGGAGCCCTTCAGATGTAGGAAAGGAAAACTGACACCACAGGACGGTCGGTAATTGTTATGTCTATGTGTTATTTGCTTTATAACAAAAATTATTGTTCAACTGATCATTTGATTCCAATAAAAATAATATTTAACTTTTTCATTTAAACTTTTGTAATTTCGTATACAATTCGATCGATCGATCGATAGCTTTGAACCGAAAACAAATATTTAAGTGTTTATTTGAATCAAAATTTTGGCTGCAAAGCCTTTTTGCCTGTTATTGTAGTTTATTGTGTTGACCTTAAGTTTGTTCATAGTTTCCAATTAGGGAGCATCTCCAAATATCGGAAGGCAGAATTGCCGATGCTTCGGAAATGATATCGGAATATTTGTGAGATAATGTGTCATTCCAGAAAATATCCATACCCCCACCACGGAGGGTTATTTTGTTTGGACCCCCCCACCCCTTCGGAATTTCCATTCCAGCGGGTGTTTGATGAACCCCCCCACCCTCCGGAATTTCCATGAGTTTTAATCTGAAAATCCCCTACCCCCTGGAAATTAAAACCCTTTTTATACTTGAAAAATAGCGACAAAAGCTTACCAGTTAGCGCAACATTTATTTAGATCACTTTCATCAACACGCACACAGCTAACACAGCATGAACGTGAATCGCAAATTTAATCCAAAAAAAAAAAAAGAATATCTTTCTTTCCAATCAAAAATTTAACTTACTTGTCTTGAAGTCTGATTATGTTTTTGTTTTAAGAGATTTTGTCATTGCTAGCGCTTACTCGACGAAGGAATCGGCTTTTCCAAGAAACAACGGTCAGGGGACTGGGAAGGAGTTTGGTCGGCCATTTTGATACGGTTCGGTTCGGAGGTTCGTGCTTGCAACTTCAAGAGACAGTTTTTGAGAGGCGGTAAGCTAAGAAAATAAAAGATGCATGAAAGAACAAGATGTTTGGGATTATTTCAATGGTCAGAACGTTTGATTTGGCTTTGTTTCATTCTCCGATAATAGAGACAAAGTACGTAAGTATTTCTTACGCATTTTGATGTGCTTGTTCAGAAAAGAAACCCTCTGGAAAGAAAACTCTTTTTGTACCCCCCTCCCCTTCGGAAATTTATCACTTTTAGACCCCCCTACCCCTCGGAATTTCCGTGACCCTCCGTGGGGGGGGGGGTATGGATATTTTCTGGAACGACACAATGCCGATTAAAATCGGATGTTTCTTTGGCGATATCGGAAATTGAAGTGACCGACTTCCGATACTATCGGAAGCATCTGATCCGATGCATTAAAATGGAAAGCTGACACCTTGTTTTAAACTGCATCTACCACAACTGATAAGAGACAGAAAACAAATGATCTCACGAAAGCAACCTTTCTCTGAATTTGTTTCAATTAAACAAATACCGTTCGGTCATAAAATTTTGTGCCCAGCAATTGACGTAAGTACTGTACATAAAAAGAAATTCAACTTTAATAATACCTTATCGCTTCATGCATCTGCTTTCAACCTTTGCTTGAATGTGCTTCCGTGAAATACAAGAAAGAGTTCAAAGTACAAATGTATATTTCACGCCGTGAAATTGACTTGAGTGAATCATTCCGATGGTGGGAAATTCATGGTGAAACATAAAAGTAACGCGTAGGATTTGCTATCACGCCATCATGCTATTTGTGTGTTCAATGTTGCGTGAAAATAGGAAAAGGGATTTCTTGGAAATTCAGCTATCATTCGTTCGCGATTTTCATTCATTTATTTATTTACACTTACCATATAATTTCAAATGGTCAGTGCTTAATTAAAATAAATTAAAACTATTACGTGTTGTCTTGATCAGGTAAAGTGTAATCAATCACAAGACTCACACAGAGTTTGATTTTTACCGGATTCGCACGGCATGCAAATGAAAGTCGTGAGAGCGGCTAAAATCGAGCCTATAAAATGAAAGACACACACTTATAATTTCTAATAGTCCAAGCTAAGGGTTCAATCCGATGTTTTGCCAACAAAATAGCACTAACAAGCCGTGAACGCTTGTTTCAATGTCTACCAATCAGAGGCGAGATGAAACCGCAGGCATAAACAACAAGCCGCTGTCGGTTGCATCATACGCGAAACTCTGAAAAAGAGAAAGTGATGTAAGTAATATACAAAGTTACAATTCTTGGACCAAAATAGCTTTGCTCTGCTGAAAATCCCAATGAAACGCCATGAAAAATAAAAGGTAAACATTCAGTGTCTTGTAATGATCGAGACATCGCAAAATAAACATTTGGCGCTGCAGTCTGCCTATCATCCCCTTAGTCAAAAATTGAACATGCAGACTACAATTTATTGTATTAAAATGTGTTGCTGTGCTGTAGACTTGATGAAGATCGTAGTGTTTTTGGCCGCTTAATTTCAGTAACAACGAAGAATGAAACGTTCAAAGATCGCATGGTCTCCATCGGCAACCGACGTAATCAATTTCATCCACCTGCGAGTCCGCAAAATTTATGTCTGATATAAATGGAAAAGATAGTTACGGTATTTTCTTGCCTAAGAAGGGCCATGTAAACTTAACACAAGTAATTGTTGTGTATAGATGTAGGCTATGTAGATGTTGAAGTGGAGACATGGACTTTAATTAATATAAAAACAGTCGCGTTCTGTACTTCTGATAACAAAGATATAATTTGTTGCACGGTTGAAATATTTCTGTCAATCACTGGAACATCACATTCTTTCAATTATCCGATTGACCGATTTGAACGTTCCGATTGATCTCCAATTTGATCGGAATTCAGAAACTTGACATCGGACATTCTTGAGTTGCACGCTTAAGGATATCGGAATCGGAACAAGCCGATATTGACATCGGAAGCCAAAACTTCCGATATCAATTTGGAGATGCTCCCTTACATTGCTGTAGTGGGAGCCTTTGATTTAACTTGATGTCAAGTTCATTTGAATGTTTTACATTTTATTTGTATGAAAGCGCTGTTCGTTTTGGATTCGGCAACACAATGTTTCGTTTGACTTTGGGAAATATTGTTACGGCAAATTATCGCTAAAGCGATATCTCGCTTGACTCTGGGAAATATCGTTGCGGTGAATTATCACTATACGAAATCTTGTTTGGCTCAACGAAATATTGTTACGGTGAATTATCACTAGAACAATATCTCTGCGAGATAACGAATTATCGTTTTAACGCGATGCGAATCCATGTGATATTTTGCCGAGGTGTCGGTGATTTATCGCACGGACAAAGCGCGATATTCAACGAAAATCATTTGCATTACTTTTGCACAATACTGTACATGTTGAAACGGGCAAAGGGAATTAAATTCATCGTTTGCATTCAGTTCTTCAAACGGTGAATAGATATATTTGTTTTGCGCTCAATATTTATTATTTAGCTTGTTTTATTTGACATAAATCAATAATTGATTAACTAATTATTAGTTGTTTCCAGGATAAACCAACCCCAATTTTTCTCGACCGTTGTAGTTACGACCGTTGTTGTGCGAGGTTTCGGCTTTGGCCACATGCCACCAATGATAAAAATAGCCAACAAAGCGCTTCAGAGGGGGTGTGTCCTTGCCTTTTATAGGCTCACTCCGTGTTTAAGTTCTGGTCAATATAATTGTTATTAAACCAAGGAATTTTGTCTTATCTATACTCTTTGTATTTTGATTGTTTTATAATGCTTTCGCTTCAGTAAATGTTCAATGAGACGATTGCTGAATTTGTTCAGTTTCTGATCTTCAGATTGCGTTAACATTGACCCATTGACACCTGGGCTTTTTCCAAAAAAAACGGCAATCTAACATCACAGATGCCAATTTTTGGCTGTTATTGTGACCTTTTACTGCCCAACTGTCTAAAACTTAGTCTGCAACATAGAAACTAACATCCCCTTCTACTTAAAAGCAATGAATTCAATATTTTCCATGGGCATGCGTAGAAATCAAAATTTGGACAGTTTTTGAGCGTGAAAAACTCACCACACTTCAGGCTTTTTGTTTCCTTTTTTGCCATTCTTTCTCTCCTTTTTCTCTCATTTTATTTTGTGGTTTTGTTGGCCTTTCAGTCGCCTTTGTTCAGGTTGGAAAAGTTTCCACCTTTACGTTTGGGAAAGTGAACTATTTAATAATAATAATAAAAACCTTTATTTGAGTGTCTGACTTGAATAGCAGTTATAAACCACTAAATGGGGACACTGTTTATACATTACTAATAATTATTGCTAAAATACTCATCTAAAAAACTATGTTGGCTACAGAAACTAATTATTGGCCACAAAAACTAATTATACTAATTATTATACAAAAACTAATTATATAAAATTATTTACAATATATAAAAATCTTTGTAGGGGCATTAAAATTATTTACAATATATAAATATCTTTGTAGGGACTTAGGCATTACATAGAATGCAGTTAGTACATTTACTGTCTGTCATTCTTGAGGCAAGGTCCACTCTCCATATATTATTCTTGAAGGCAGATATAGTAGAAAGTCCCCTGATATGTTGTGGTACAGTGGCCCATATTTTGGGTCCCATATATCGGAGTGAATGTCTACCGAAAGTTACAGTGTTAAATCTCGGTAAAATATAATCATTATTACGTAAATTATAGTTATTATTGGGACTTTGGAAAAGGTTAGGGGATATGTTTCTCTTAACTTTATACATGATAGTGGCTATGTCCTGTAGTCTTTTATTCCGTAATGTGTATAGCCTAGCCATGTCTAGTAATTTATCATAGCTTGTAAACTTGTCACAGTACTCTATTTTAACAAAGAGTGTCAATGGAAGGGAAGGTCACATTTTTTGGTGATTTTGGAGGAAAAATTCCATGCTGTTTTGTGTGTATCTCTCGCCCAATTCAACGTTTTGTGCTCGGATAGGCATCGTTTGCTAGACAATTTCAAACTATATCAGTTGAATATCAAAGACATCCTCTGGTGGTAACAGTGATGATGTCACAAGTGGTACAAGTCTGTGGTCTCTCTCCCGGCCGGTTGTGGCCGGTTTAGGTGTCAATGTGTTAAGTGGTGACTATATTTCAGTATAATGAAAGAATTCACTGAAAAAATGAAAGCCACTTTAGTGTTGAAATTCCGAAACATTTTGTCAGTCATCCACGCCGATTGTTTATTTTCCAATGAGCCAAGAGGAGACCTTTGTTCACAAAATGTTGTGTATTAAGTGTCATTTGTCAGTAAGGACCAGGCAAGGTCCACGGATCGAGGTCGGCGGATTCCCTCCAAATTTTCAGCATTTATTCTCTATCAGATAAGATTACGATCGGTGGTATTCTTTATTTTATTCTGTATTTCGATTTTACATATATCTACAAATCCTGTTATCTCAGAGTCTCTGTGCACCTATCTTAAATACCCCATTGGAGAAGATGGGGGTAGAAATACCAAGGCATAGGTGCTCTTGGGACAATTAAACTGACGTCTGACAGAGTACCTCCCTGCCCCCTCCCCCCCCCCCCCCCCCCAAGATCTTTCTTACAAAAACTATGTAACGTTACTTTTGAAAGCATGTACAACTCTCAGAAAATGCTTCAATGGCATCAAGGAAAGTCTTTCTCCTTGACAGCGGTCCAATTGTTGTCAGGTGTAGCTGCTCACAGATTTCTTTTAGGACTGCAAGTTTGAGTGAGCCAAGATTTTTGCTTTTTACAAGTTCGCAGATATTGCTGGCGCCCACGATGATTGGATGGCTTGTTTTGCCCATGTCATCCATCACCAAACTTCTAAGGGTGTCCAAGGCCATTTCCGACTCTGCGGCCTCGATGTCTTCCTCAGGGATTTCCTCAGCATCGATACCCCTATGACGCTGCGCCGCTGTCTGACGTGAGAACAGGCTGCTGATCTGCTGCGCAGTCCTCCACTCAGGCTTAAAGGTGGGCTGTCCGTCCTCATTTCTGAGAGACTTCATTACCCTTGCTACCTGCACAGGATCGGCCTTGTTTCCAGTTCTTGCACCTTCTTCGAATTTCTTCATCAAGAATGTCTTGACATTATCAGTCATCCTGGTGGGTCGTTTTGTTACCTTCAGAGCCCATCCCAATGGTCTAGGTGCAGGTGCTCTGGCAGCGCTGCTATTATCCTCACCCTGCAATCAGGTTGATGGCACATCTGGAGCGAACGTCACCCCTGTCACCATTCCCGCCCATTTCCTTCTAACGCGGTCATACATGGACTCGCAGTCCACCTCAAGACGGTGCTTGCCCGTGTCCATATGGTTGTCTGCCTCTGCCTGGGTCTTGAACTCAGGACGCATCCAGTCTCCTGGCAAGAGTAGATCTCAGACTTGTGCCTGACGCTCTCACCCACGCTTCCCATCTGTGTAGCTTGACCAAAAGGCTGGATCACCCTTAGTCCTGTATCTCCTTGTGATGCAACTCCGAGATCGCTGTAGGGGATGAGGCGCCCAGGGCCGATGTTGTACGCTTTCCATACTCGAATGCCACCGTTCTCGTACTGGAAGTTGGTATCTTGCTATCTTTGTTTCTCACCCTTGTCGTGTCCACCTCAACGACCGCAGCCCGGCATCCTTTGATACTACCATGCGATTCTAATGCTGCCTTCATATCCTCAGCTGTGACGACGTCATGCCTCTCGTTGACCCAGCGCTTTATGTGTGCCTTCATCGCAGCAGTCTTCCTATCGCAGATATCCTTACCAGCCTGTGGTTCTGAGAAATCATATCGCGCTGGCCTGACACCGGTTCTCTCCCCAACTTCTCTAAGACTTAGCAACAGAGGCCCATTGTGGTAGCATCCAGCATTATCCGATCGAAGGTAGGCTGTTGTTACAACTGGATACTCTTGTTTGACCTTGTGTAGCAAGTCCTCTATGACTGACAGAACTGCAAAGCTGTTTTGGGTGCAGTTGTTGAAAATGTGTACAAAGCACTCCAGTTCATACTTGTTCTCTGCAGTTGCTCTAGTGATTACAGCACTGATGTGCCAGCTCCTACCCCTCTTCCCAAAAAAGTCACTCATCTGTTCTCTGTATTGCACAGGCAGAAACTTCATTGCCCAGTCCATTATAACAAGACACGAGTTCTCGTCTAGCTTCTGGAGGGCATGTTGCTTGGCTTCGTCCTGGTTACTTGACCGTAGCAAGTGAGCCTTCCACACCTTTATGTTACGCACGCTCTCAGTATACTCAAACCTCAGCCTATCCTTCTCCTCTTCCAGCATGTTCACTTTATCTAGCATCTCTGCCACCTCTCCCAGTACTCCTTCCAGACTTTCGCAGCGTTCACATTCGTAGCTGTGTTGGTGATCACATTCCCCTCTGAACTCCCCGGCATTATTATCACTTAGTGCGTGGACCGTGCAGTGATCACTGCATTGTTCCCCTCGTCCGATGTGTGTCTTGAAATCATTCTTCAAGTACCTTTTTCCATCCTTTAGTAGCTTCTGAGTGGCAGATACGTTGATACCATTATCTGCTAAGCCCTCCAACATAGAAAAGGCTTGATCAAACGCCTCAGCACCCTCCGCAGTGGTGTTGTCAAGTCCCTGAAGGATTTCTGCATGGAGGCCGAACATACTTCAATCATCCGGTAGAGAGAACACTCGCCCACCGGTTTGAACTCTTGTTCTTTACAATAGTCTAAATATTGTCTTATGATGCGTGAAGGGATGACAGTCCTAATGACCGCTGCTATGATGATCTTCTCTCCCGAGTCAAGCTTGAGAGTTTTTGTCCAGAACGCCACATCCTGGACAAATTCTGGTCTGGAGATATACTCAATAAAATGATCCACTTTTTCGCGGTCAATTTTTGTACGGAAACTAGGAATTTCAGGAAGTGGCTGGCCTTTCCCGGCTTCTGTTGCATGCTGTCGAGCTTGGTCAATGCACCATTTGGAGATCCCATGGATCATTTCTTGAAGCTCAGCTCGTGAAAAGTCGTCCGCAAAGAGGGATAGGATCTGTCGCTTTGTTTGCCAGTGACCTGCCTGCTCGGACTACGCTTTGATCAAAAAGTTGACAAGACCAGAGCTAGGATCAAAACGCTTGCGCTTTCCTTGGTTGTCTCTGTCTGCATTCAAAAGTGCCTCCGTTTGTAGCGCCTTCCAAACCAGTTTCTCTTGGCTAGGAGTGATGACAGACAATGAGGTCGCTATGGTCTCCTTGGCTTTGAGGATGTAATATCGCTGCTGAGTGTCGGAGACGTCGTCCCAGCCCGTGTTCAGGGTTGACATCACAGGGCTGTAGTGGCCACCTGATATGCTGTGGACAGCTTCGTTCAATTTCTGCCTTTTGCTGTTTTGTTCCTCCATCTCGTCAATCCATATACTAATCTCTTCTTCTGGTATCGAGGCTTGGGACGATTGGGACTGCGAAGAGACTGTGTCTGACTCCTCACCAGTGCTGGCGACCTCTGCGCCCACTGTGGCTGGCATTGTGCTCTCCTCACAAACAGTAATGACAGAGACAGTGGTACCATCAGACGTCACGTTTTTACCGATAAAACAGCCGTTTATGGTGAGGGATAAGCGTTGCGTGATGACCCCAACAACGGCTGCGCCCCAGGCAGCGCTCGGCGATTTCTCTCGGAGCCTGATCTCAGGCTACTGCGAAGAAGACTATATTGGGGATATTCAAAGAAAAGGCAACAAATAAAATAACCACCTTTGAAATAAAGATTTCATTTACATTTACCAGTCAAGCTTATCCCTCAACTCTGAGGATTATTGGCTGCGGTCTGGCAGCACATAATTTGTACTTACCTGAGCCGATGGGAACTGTGGCATGGTGAATTTGATAGATTTCTTCCGACAAGGTGGCGTTTACACGGCGTGGTTTCTGTATGCTTTTCCGCGGCCCTCGATGGGTTGGATACGAGCATGTGTTGCTCTTTCTACCAGCCCAGTCTGTTGTCAGCTTTTTTCTATGTCTCAGGCATATTGTCATTACAATTTTCTCTTCATCAGTAACAACAAAGTATCCAGCTCGATTCAGGATAAGGCCAACCTCATTATCGTTCTCGTCTTCGGATTGCTGCTGTCCCGAGCTCACCCCCAGGCTTAGTAGATGTGGAGTCATGTCCAACTTACAAGCCAACAGGGGTACAATCTGTGACCCTGTGCCCTCCAAACTACAGGCAGAATCAGGAGAACTGAACGAACAAGTTAACGTAACATTCATGTTGTAAACAGCTGAAGTAGAACCGCATCAAATTACAATGTTGACATAAACAAGGTAATTGACAACAGCTGTTAGCCACGGGTCACATCAGATAAGGGATTGGCTTTTATGAACTGAAATTCTGCAAAATAGCAGAACCGCTTGAATATTTCAAAGAAGTGTTTGACGTTTTGCCATCTTGTTCTTAATTTCCTTTCCCTCTTTGTTGTCAGTTTTGGACTACACAAAAATGTTTGGGTTACAGCGCCATAACAGGAGCTCATATAATATTCCATATTTAAAATATATATATAACAAAATACTGAAGTGAAGTATGCCCACTAAGCTGAAAAAGTAGTCTAGTGTTGTTCTCAGTCATTCTAAAGAAGACAATAAACACCTGTAATATTTTACAACTAAAGCGTAAAAAGTTTCCGGGAAAAACAGCAATCAGTGCAAATTAGGTCAAATTAGGTGACTCGTGAGAAAGCTCACGCGACAGGATTTTAACTTGCCAAATGAGAGTTTGCGGATTTGTAAAGACCTACAGACAGACTAATAAAAAATGGGTTTGATTTGAAAATAAACTGCCGCACTTTGGAGAAAATCAGCTTTGAAAATTACCAAAATTCGTCTTACATCCGATAGCCACGAAGTGGTAATATTTGGAACCGCTTCAAAGTAAAGCTGTTTTATCCAAAATCATTTATATTGCAGACATGAGCTGTTTGTATGCCGGACAATATGTACAGTTCGTACAAATAAATAAGGCCGATGTGAAGTAAGCAAAATTAGTTGTGGAAGTTGACCTAAATTTCCCGTCTCATTTTGCCGAAATAGCACCAAAAACGTGGGGGTGGTCAAAATTCGAAGGAATTTATTTTATTTTACTAAGAATACCACCGATCGTAGTCTTATCTGATAGAGAATAAATGCTGAAAATTTGGAGGGAATCCGCCGACCTTGATCCGTGGACCTTGCCTGGTCCTTACTGACAATGACACTTAAAGCCACCTATGAAAAAACTGTTTAAAAAGTTTCTCCTTTCCCGAAAGAAACACAGTAGCATTCATGCGGGTGTTCACGGCAAGAAAGAAAAACCTTCAAGGGGTTCGAAATAACAGTACAAGCGGCATCGCCATGTTTGAGTACGAACCGAATGATATATGGGAAATGTTCGCTTTTTAAAATAGTAAATATTAGATGGGATGATGGCTGATCAGGAAACCCGAGAATACAGCAACATTCACGCTGGTCCACAGCATGACAGGGAGCCAAAAAGAGAATTCAAAAGGATTCAAACCACAAGTGGAGTCACCACGTTTACGTAGTCCGCAAAGGACGGTAAAATGTTTTGTCTCATTACACGCACTTAATGAGTTCCAGTTGAATGATTGTGTGTAATTTTACATGCATTTTCAAATCTAATGCGTGCATTTTTGTTACACCCATTTGCGCGTTTCGCGCGCATAATTTGCATATAATACATGGGAACTACACACACTTTTTGCACGTGTATTGCTGCGTTACACGTGAGAGGTACTGTAGCTCAACATGCTGGTCAAAGGAATGCCTATTTGTGAACCATGATTTCCTGACAGCTGTAATTTAACCTTTTCACTCCAAAGAGTGGCACAGTTCACACCCAAGTTTAATTTTGCAGAATATTGAAAAATAAAGTTACAGTACTACAAAATTGAAAAATATGGTCAGTTGAGTTCCAAACTCATTTGAATTACACATAATTTGGTAAAAATAAAGAATATTCAGCTGGTGCCTGTGAATATTTAACATCATTGTTTTATATGTTTACATCATGTATACCTATTGTCAGATGCTACGTCAAGTAGGTAGGTATTACTCTTAATAAAATTATGAATTTCATCTTTAAAATACATGTAGGTATTAATGTACTACATATATTTTTCAGACTCCAGTTCTTCTATAAAGCCTTCAAAGAAAGACGAAAAAGGCAGCAGTTCAATTGAATCTGTTGAGGGCTTAGCTGTAAGTGACAGGTTGTATAAGAGGCCATGACTAGAAATTTCGCGAATCGCTGGCCAAGCTAAAAAATCAAAAATCCTAATAATCCGGCTGAAGGACACTTTTGGAGAACTATCTTCGAAAATATTATTTTAACTTTCTGGAAATTTATATTTTTCGAGAAATTCAGAAAAATCGAAATTACGGGTTTTTCCTCATTAATTAT
>MU827333.1:574634-629634 GCA_029204205.1 Desmophyllum pertusum | reverse complement strand
TTAATATGACCACCCATTTATTCAACCAGATTTTGGTGCCCATTGGTGGTCAGATTAACGAGTTTACACTGCACCGTGTACTGTATATTGTATATAAATGCATCATCTGTAGGTTGACATTCTATGACTGTCACCAGGGCTAAAAATTAACGGTCGCCAGGTCGCCAGTGGCGATTTATAACTGACCAGGGCGACTAAAAGTTGAGGTTTGATCGCCCGAAGGGCGACTACGATATAAGCTTAGAAAAGTTGCAAAGTACGAAGTTAAAATAAAAATAAAATATGTACGGTAGTTAAATTGGACTACCTTTCTTTCTTTTCCTCAACTCTAAGTCATTGACTTTAGTGGATTTTTAGTTCTTAACGAGCCGATTTAACAGTTTCACGAGTATTTAGATCGATCCGCAAATATATCTGGACGCCATTTTGATTTGTTATTGCCACGTGACTCCAGTCTTACCAGAGTTCTATGCGGCACGTTTTCGAGTCTCGCATGTTTATCGTCAACATACTTCTCGCCAGTTTTGGCATAGAAATTCTGATGTAAAACCCACAGAATGTGGAGATTTCTCCAAGGATGTGAGCCGCTGCCGTCCAAAAAAACCTAAAACCAAGGAAGATGCCGTAGAAAGTAGCAAAAACTACGAAAAGACGAAAAGGAAACAGGAATTTCAGAAAAGCTGGACTCAGGGAGGCCGTGGTTTGTTGTCCAAGATAACGCGTTTTGCTCCCTTTGTAAAGAGGCGGCAGTATTAAACCGTTTATTCAAGTAAATATGTTTTTTTTAATCAACTTGAGGAAAATAAGGGCCACTTTAATTTGGCCTGGGCCACTAAGAATTCAAGAAACTGGCCCGACTGGCCACCAAGCACCGGAGTTAATTTTTAGCCCTGTGTCACAGGATTAGAGGTCATAGAGGCACACTCCTGTAAACATATCTGATCAACGACATACATGTACCCTTGGCTTCTGTTGTTCAACCCCTCTTCAATTCGAAAATTGGAAACAAATATTTCCATGAGATTGACTGCAACTTTCTACAAAAAGTGACATAGTCATTTTCATATCATATTAAACAGCCTGCACTTCAGCCATTACAAGCGATCGCTAAATTCCCTCTCCCCCTGTCCTTCCTCTTTCTTCAGACCTCGCTTCCACTCCCAACATTTTTAGCTTGATAACGAGGCTGAGAGGACACAAACAAAAGAAACTGTAAACCATGCTTGTTCAATTTCCATTGTTTGTGTCCTCTCAGCCTCGTTATCAAGCTGAATTTTAATATATCGAAAGGACCCTATTTGTGACTGACAAATTCAATATCACTCTGACTAGTTATCTAACGTCATCGCTTCTGCACGCATTGCGTGCAGGCCTATGTTTAAAGAAAAGTGATATGATGTGGATAAGTTCCATTTGGAGGCTATGATTTGACTTAAAGACACCAAAATGGGTTAAAGCATGATTTTAATAATGTTCTCACACCAATATTGGTTTGTGCTTACATATAAAAAGTGAAGGAAAGGATTGCCAAATGTCAGTGAGTTACATTGACACGTACACTTGCGTGACCGGCGTCACGTTGTTAGGGTTATGACACTTCACGTTTAAATACTGTAACAGATAATTTGCTAAATTGAAAGTGTGAACGATAAAGGACATCATTTTACAAGCATAATGTCTGTAAAAAATACAACGCATACATCGTCATTGAAATATACAAGTTTGCTTTCAAGAATATTATATTTCAAATGCGACCTTTTTTTATAACCTTCTGTACACATGCAATCATCAGACAGAAATTGTAAGGATCAATAATACTTGATTCTGCCAGTAACTTCCAAATATTCTCCTTCTACCTTGCTGGTAATAGTTATTGAACATTAATATATAGATAGCCACAAAACAAACAATTTGAAACCAGACAAAAACATTAAGATTTGTTTTTATCCAAAAAGCCTGAATAACGCAAACCCTAAAAGGTCCTAAAACAAATGGGGTGGGGGGTCGTACATCATTTCTGACTGATTAGAGGGGGGGCAATAACTAAATTCACTCCTTTAGGAGGGGCGGTATTACCTAATATTTTCCTACATGAAGCCCATTTTCCAACCCCCCTCCTGATAATTATTGCACAGTCCCTTATAACTTAGACCTTTTAGTGAAAGGGGGGATTTTTCCCAATTTAATTGAAGAGGGGGGTACAAAATATTGGGGGTGGTACACAATTTAATCAATGTTATTTCTGGAAAACCACCGCTCCCCCCCCCCCCCCCCCCCCCCACCATGGAACATAATAAATGATTGGTCCCGCATCACGCCAAATTTCGCGGAACGTGAAAAATCACTCATTCATGGAATACGTTTCAAACCCGACTGCAAGAACAGCTTTTCACAAGATCTTCCAGAAGAGATACGTAGGACGCCTTTTTCCTCTGATCAGGTGGCTTTGGGAGGCTCAAGTTTTCGCACAAAAGTTTTAAGACGCCAAGTTTGAGTTGCCCATGGAACAAATGTCATACTGATCGTAGCTTATTGGGTGCTGCACATGCAATGCAGTCATCACAGCCTCCTTTGTAGTAGAAAGGTTAATTTCATCTTCCATGGAAATAACATCTGGCTCGCTGATAGTTTCTCCTGGAATGGTTTGTTGCTTTACCTTGGCTGCCATCCTAGAGAAAAATGAAGCCACCTGTTGGGCTGACAGAAATTCCGATATTCCGAACAGGCGCTCTCCATTGGATCCTCTTGCTCTCCGCATTTCCTTCGCAACAACGTCAGCATCGAGCTTCATGCCGCTTTCCTGACCAATGTTGAACCTGGCTTCTAGATATTGCCGCTGCTCCACGTTAAAACGATACGCTTTCTTGGTTTGCTTTAAGGCCCAGCCCTCAGGTGGCGCTACGCACTCAGCTACAGAGGAACTTGTTGTTGCAGATATTGTTGGCAGTGAACTTTCCCCTTCTTGGAGTCTTGCGGCATATTTCAGTTATGTGGCCTTTGATAGTTGCAGCCATGCGATCAGCAGGTCCCTTACCACCTTGGGGTCAGAGAAGCATACCTCGGCGACTTGTACTCCTGAAGCTTTCGCTATCTCCGGTACTGATACGATGGTAGCTGTGCTATGATAGCACCCTGCATTATCTTGGCGAAAGAACGCTTTCTTTATCTCTGGATGCTGTTTCTTCAAGCTTTCTAGGACATGTGCCATAATTGAGACTACGGCCGAGCTTCCCTGGGTGCAGTTCTGTATCAGATGTACAAAGCCTTGAGATTCCAACTGGTCGTTTTGGCGGCGAACGACTACGGATACATGCCAAGAAATACCCAAACCAGTCGGACTGCGACTCGCGGTATTTTCTGGGCAGAAATTTCATGGCCCAGTCCTGAGTTATTAACACGGAATCAGTGTCCAGCTGTCGGAGAATCTGCAATCTTGACTCGTCTTGCCTCACTGTATGGAGCTGGTGAGCCTTCCAGGCTTGAATCATCTCTTTGCTGTGCTTCACCACAAATATAGCTTCGTCGCTGTCATCTTTTGATTTAAAGGAAGCCTCCTCGACAAATCTATGAATCTCATCCAACACAGAGTTAAGCTCGTCACATTCTGGACAATGTTCTTCGTGAATGTGCTGGCACTTCTGTCTAAAGGAGCTGTCACGTGGCTCACTCAGTGCATATGCCATACAGTGGTCGGCAATGGGAGATTCATCAGCAACGTGCACCTGTGAATAAATTATTTTTTCACTTAAGGACAGCCTCACGGTATCATCATCAAAGTTGTGTACTTTAAATTAATTATGAAAAAGGAATGCAGCACGGTTCATCTCTCTCTCATCTCAAAACGTCAACAAAATGTTTTACCAAAATATATTTTCATAATAGCTTTATGCTAGTTTTCTAAATTTCTTTTTTTTAATTATTAAAGCGTACATTTGACTAAATCTGTGTTAATAATGACATGGTAATATACATGTACCTACAGTCATTAGGCGGTGATTGTTTTTTAAACCGATCGGTAGTTAGTAGAAGGAGAGATAATAAAAGGGTGGACAAGCTATACAGTCTGGAGGTTACTTTACAACTCATTTACCTTGAAGTCTTTCTTTAGGTACAGTTTGGCATTCTTCAGTGTTCCATGCCATCTCTCTAGAGACTCAACTGTCGTCAGGTACGAATACTGATTCAGGAGGGTATTAAGCTCATCAAATGCTGAAGCACCATTAGCTGCAAAATGGTCCAATCCTTGGAGGCTCTTTCTCGCCATTGTGCAATATCCGAAGCATTGTTCTTTGGCTGAAGGGAATAAAACCGACTTCTTTGCAATACTGTTCGTACTGAGAAGCTATTCGCTGCGGTATCAGAGTTCGAATGACACTTGGCACTTCCAGTACATTGCCGTTCGACAGATGCAGACACTTCTGGCCAAAAGGCAGGTCTTGCACAATGTGGGGACTTGTGATGAAGTGCAAAAAGTGATCAAGCTGCACCTCGTCTATCTGAAGCCTCCCTGTATTCTGGCTAGGCACGGGTGTTCCTATTCCGTGTTGAAGTCGATGTAAGTTTGCCACTGTGTACCTGTACCGTGACAGACCGGGGATGTACTCTCGGATAGCATTCAAACTTGCAATACCAGTCATAATGGACATAATTTGTCGCCGCGTGTCCCAGCTGCTAGCATTCTTGTACGTTTCTGCTATTGCCTCAAGGTACACACGCTGTGACGGGTGCAATATTCCCTCCACACCAAGCGCATCATTTACAGCCATTGATGCCTGAAGAGCCGTCCAAAGGTATCCTGCGTTTTCCGGTGACACCACTTTTATTACTGCAACAAGGACGTCTCTGGTTTGTTGGATATATCTTCTCTTCGTTCTTTCAGAAGACTTATTCCATTCCAGCTGATGCGGGCTGTCAATCATTTTCACATCACACTCTTGAAGGAAAGCATTTAGTAGTTTTAGTGGATTATTACCCCAAGAACCACTTCCCCACCAAGAGAAGAGGACATACTTGTTGTTTCGGAGGAGCCAAGGACATAGCTGTTGCCAAGCGAAAGGTGTCTGATACGCTCAGTTATGTCCTCGGTACTGCTTGCTTCTGTTTCCTATTGAAAAAAAGAGACAGAAATACAAGGAATTAAGTGTCGTGTGTAAAATAATAGGGGCAATATACAGATTAACAACACATAAAACATAATTACCAGGGGTAATTCTACTTGTGCCATGGGTGGTTCCACAATAGAGGGAGGATACTGAGGAGGAGCGAGGGGAGTGGCACCTTGCCGCTCAGCACTTGCTTACTCTGATGATTCAGATTCCTTTTTCAACGCTATTATTTTCCCAATATGTTCTCTACATTGCCTGCAAATGGCTGCATGAAAGAAATTGGGAAACATTTATTAGCAAATTATAAACAAAGAATCACTCATCTTTCAATATAATTAAACGCCGGGCCCCAAATATCAGGTCGAGTTTAAATAAACACCCCTACGTTTATTTCCCGGCCTTATGTAACTGACTCTCTACGATCAATAGGTGAACCGATGCAGGCTCACGAACCAACACGGTTACGTTTTTAAATTGTGGTCGAAACTAATCCACCCCCTTCCTCGCTCAACCTCCACCCCTTTCCCTACCAAAACAATTCGAAACAGCGGGGGCTGACGTTTCGTTCACATACATCCCTCAATAAATACCCTAACGCCCTTTGAACGTATACATGTATCCCGGATTAAATGCCTTTGGAATAAACAAACCCCTTAGTTTTATGACATCTGAGATTGCAAGGCTGGCACAACGGCAAAATGGTAGGTTTATTGGCCTATATTTAAACTATAGTACTAGTCTTTCTCAGGGCCAGGGCTATAAAAGAAATCTAACACCATCCCCTCCCCTCCCATCACCCTTATAAAAAAAAAGCAGAATAATTTTCCGGTTTAAATTTTAAGGGAAATAATTGTCTACCATCTCTTCTTCTTCTTCAAAAAAGGGGAAACATAAAATTTAAAATAGGCCCCGGTGTGCTCACCAAGGGCAGTATAGTATTGCGTGACTGTAGGGCAGGGTAACAACGGTAATAATCTGGTAACAGTCTTTCTACGCATGCCACGCAGGCTATAATCTAACCAGCCCATTCTGTTTAGAGTAGGAGGATTTACTCGTCTCTATTTTGAAGATCAGTTTTACTGAACAAAAAACCTAGTCTCCTGCGCAGCCGTTATTTGTCACGTCACGCAACGCGCTCCTCCCCACTAGTTAGTGGGGAGGAGCGCGTTGCGTGACAAGACAAATAACAGCTGCGCGGAGACTACTGAAAACCCGGCTGAAACTAAGTCAAGTACTCATGATTTTTTTTTACTTACGTGACCCAGCTGGAACAAGAATTCCCGTTTCTTGAAAGATAAAACAAGATTGCCTGCTGTCTATCCCGCGATCTCCTCGGTTGGACACTGACTTGTGGCCTGCAACTTCTGTTGGGACGCAGCATCTTGTCTTGCCAGTTCGCCAGCGAATACCGTATGCGTCCCTATGTTTGGGGCACACTGTCATGTGCAGCTGGCATTCTTGTGCGACAAAAATCCCTGTGTTTCAGATAGAGCTTCTATCAGTTCTAGTATTAAACAGTAAAAAGCTACTCACCTGCACGGGCAAGTAATAATTTCCTTTCGCTATCGATGCTTTCGATATCCGTCAAGATATTACACAATTTCAGGTGTGCATTCACGTCCCTATCACAGTTTTTCAAATCAACAAACTGCACTGCGTTTGGATTTTCAGGACTTGGACCACAAGCTCCGCCAACAAGGGAAGCAAAACTGCAAAAGGACATTCTTATCTGAAAACTCAAAAAATTGCAATGTAAACACAAAATTGCAACATTTGTCGCTGCATTCGTGACTCGGTCTAAGATCGCTGGTCACGCAACAGCGAGTGTTCAGACAGCCAATGTATAACTCGATCGTGATATTCGGCAGTCCTTTCCTGCACAAACCCATATTAGTCGAGAATAGATTAAATCATGTTTCCAACTCATTTTTGGTGTCTTTCAGTCAAATCATAGCCTCCAAATGGAACTTAGGCCCAGTTCAGACGCCGTACTTCACATGAGCCGAATCAAATTCGAATTTAGGCCGACCCAAATTAATTTAGCCCGGCTGAATTGATTCAGACGCCGAGCTTAATTCAGCCGAACTTAATTTAATAGGGGAAAATTGCTGTTATATTGAAAAATACATTATAATAATTCATGCATTTGCCAAATGCATGTGAAGTTCGGCGTCTGAATCAAAGCTGGTCCACAGCCGTTATTCTCGCTGAGCCAGGCGGGAAGAACGGCTGAGCCGATCCGAATTCATCCAGCCATTCCGAATTGATTCAGACGCCGTACCTCACACGAACTAAATTCATTGGATTCGATTCGGCTCATGTGAAGTACGGCGTCTGAACTGGGCCTTATCCACATCATCATTTTTGTTTAAAAATTTACATTATGCAAATTTGACAACAGAGGCTAGCAAACTTTCGTTTTTGCCAGTGCGAGCCTTGATTGCCCAGAATTTTTATTTCATATTCTTATAGTAGAAGGACTATACTTTACCACAATGCTAATTTTGATTTGATATCGGACATACCAAGATGCATTTTAAGCCTCTGAAGTTCATCAATTTTTGCCTTTTCACGTAGTGCTTGAGATTGCAATTCTTCGAAGGGCGACGGAATACACTTAAGTGCTGCAAACTCTTTCATAGTTCCTATTGCTAGAAAGTAGAAGAGTAATGCTGTTATGCAAACTTAATTTTGTTTCATGGCGCTGCAAATGGTTGCGATACAAACGCACTGAACTTGGTCAATTTTGATCATGATTTTTGCATAATTAATGAGGCAAAACCTGTAATTTCGATTTTTCCGAATTTCTCGAAAAGTATAAATTTCCAGAAAGTTAAAATAATATTTTCGAAGATAGTTCTCCAAAAGTGTCCTTCAGCCGGATTATTAGGATTTTTGATTTTTTTAGCTTGGCCAGCGATTCGCGAAATTTCTAGTCAGGGCCTCTTAAATGCCATAATATACAATGTATGTTACATGTATTTCTAGTATATATCTTTTTAAAATATTTATTTGTTGATTATACACAATCATATACTTGTAGCAATATGATGACTCAAATTCCTCCCCAACTATTGCATTATTGACAATAAAGTAGACGTGAACTAAAAGTGCTAAACGTTTTACAAAAGTAATTTGAATGTTTTTCAAGATGTACTGGTAATACGTATATATGCAATTTCCTGTTCTTTTCCTGTAATTATGTTTTAGAATGTCCTGGATATAACTGATATAAATTGTGTATTCGAGGGAGACCTGGTTGAGGTGGATCCAGAAACATTTCTTCCAAGATCTAAAGTACACGCCTTCTTGTTACATGACAGCATGGTCATGGCAAATATTATTCAGAACAGGTGAATGTAGGGTTGTAAGCAACTGACTTCTTTGGAGTCAGATTTCAATGCTTGTCAGTCCTTGTTACAATAAATTTTAGTTGATTTAATAGACTATGCAGTCATGTTTTATTGGTTTATTTGTGATGTCATAGTGAAGTAATTCTTAACTAGTTAGTAATGTTGTGTTGTTTGTGGACCAAGATAAAAATCATGGTCCATAGACATGTAAGAATAGAATGACCTGATGGCCAATATCCTTACCTGACCTTGATTGAGAATGCTCAGTCAGAAAATAATATTGTATATTGGTAAGTATATAATATTGTATATATTATATATAATATATTATTATAATAATAAAATTTTATTGTAGTTATGGCATCACAATCAAATAATTAAATAAATTAACGATTAATTATTGAGAAAACAAGCACACAGCTTAGCTCTAGGCTGCATCTTTCCTGTCTTGTCACATAAGGAGACGCGTGTGAGATGCGGTGGCCTAATGGTTAGCGTGCTGGACTCCGGACCAAGTGGTCCAGGTTCAAGCCCTGGCCGGGTTGACTGTTGTGTTCTTGGGCAAGATACTTTACACTCACAGTGCTTCTCTCCACCCAGGAGTATAAATGGGTACCGGCGACAAAATGCTGAGGGGTAACCTGTGATGGCACTATGAAATCAAAGCCCATGAAAATCTTGTGGATTTATTCAAAGGATTTTCATGGTTAAAATTAATGGTATTTTCATGGGATTTGTACCATGAAAATAGCCATGAAAATCCTTTGAAAAGTTCCATATTCATGGCCCATGAAATCTCCTACATTGTGTACAAGGTCATGAAATACCATGAAAAAGCCATTAAATTTTCATGGGGCACAGCATCAGGTTTTTAATGACCCATGAATTTAACACCTGGATTTTCATGGTGTCCACTTTCATGGGTTTTTGATGGGTTGCAAAATTCATGGCCCATGAATATCCTGTGAATATGGAAATTTTCATTTACCATGAAAATTCTCTGAGGGTTTTCATGGCCTTTCCATGGTATTTTTATGGCTCATGAAAGTTAACCCCCATTTGGTTCTCCACCTTTTTTATGGGGTATGGGAAGGCACACAAGTACCATGAAAATTCCATTAAATTGCCATGAATTTTGAATGTAATTTAAATTGATCTACACATGCAATGTAACTGGATCAAAACTGAATTTAATCATACCTTGACTGGAAAAACTTATCATACAAATGGGTGCTGTTTGGTTTTCAGTACATTGCTACTCTGAAGTTTTCAATTGAGACTTAATTTTTGGGAAAGTGCTATCATTCATAAACAGTGTACTAGGCACAAAACATCAAACATACCTAAACATCAATATTTTCTGTTCTTACTTTATTCGACTCACCAAAATCGTTGTGCAAGTTGTCAATAGCAATACAGTGTCGGTCAATTGTTTCCATATTAATTTTAATCAAAAAGACATATGTTGGTTGATGTTACAAGTGAACTTAGCTTTGTAAACATAAGCTTTAGCTTATTGCCCTTCTGGTGACTGTATACTTCAAGCCTTTCTGTCTCTATCAATAGCTCAGCTACAACAAACACAAAGCAACCTTGTGTGGTTACAATCAGATCTTCATAAACTATATTCACTTCTTACTCTGACAGATCAGACTAGCTGCTAGAGTAATTCATAAGGTGACAGGATTTATGCAAGTTCAATGCTTTCAGTTGATAACACAAATTAACTGATCACATCAGGCATACTATTGTGAAATGCAAGTATTCTATCTAAAGAAGATTTACTTCAAGGATTCATTACAATTTCCCATACTTACTTTGTTTCTCAGAAGTACAAATAAAAAAAACGATCTTTTGAACTTGGTTACTACAGTATCATGGGATATATCAGCCTCGTTCCCAGGATCTCAAATCCAATATGGCGGCTGGTGTACATGCATTTAACAATTATTCCATGAGGCCGCATTGGATATGAGAGGATAAATAGCCAACGAGCACGTAGCGCGAGTTGGCTATAATCCTTTCATATCTAACAAGGGCAAATGGAATAATTATTGTTTTATTAAAAACTTCACTAAACTAAACTTCAGTATTACTTTCTAAAACTTTATCAATCGACTGAGTGATTTTTCAGTTCAATCTAAATGAAGCATGATTTGTATGAAAACGGCGGCAAAAAGGCTGGCACGGTCTGCCAGTTCAGTTAGCACAGTGAATGAAAACACAGGCCGCCCAAGCTAAAGATAAGAGAACAGTGTCACGGTATAAGCGGTATTGTGTTACAACGACAAAATCACCCTACGCCGGGGAGGGGCATGGATGTATTGTCATCCATGCAAAATGACACTGCGGGGCCCGGAGAGGTCAATTGTCACTTGAAATCGGAAACCAGCACTTGAAAATTTCCCGTCTAAACGTTGCTAACCGTCACATTCCAGCGAGGAATCAATCCATCCATCTGAAAGCAGATATCGGACTAAATCAATGTTTTCGAAAATAGCAAGCGGAGAAGAAAAATATCTAAATCTATGGAGATACTCAACAGCATAGAAATTGCTTTTTAATCCGTTTGGCCTGAAGAATAAGGCATTTACTTTTAGATTTGAATTACAATTTGAAAGTCAGTGTGACAATCGACCTCTCCGGGCCCCGCAGTGTCATTTTGCATGGATGACAATACGTCCATGCCCCTCCCCGACGTAGGGTGATTTTGTCGACATGACGCCATTTTGTGTGTGGTTCAAACGTCCAACGGGTATCGAGAAACGTGAGTGTCGAACTGACGAATGTTTATCTGCAGTTAGAACGGCATTTGGAAGCTGAAAAAACAACCAGAGGGAACATTCGTGATCGGAGATTACACTGGTAGACGTTTTGAGGCGATTTGAGCATTTTAACGGAATTTATCGATCTTCGAGTGATTGGATTTGAAATACGGTTTCCTACCTTGAATAAATATATTAACGGAAAACCTCACAAACTATAACTCACCAAAATCGCCTCAAATCGGCCTGAGAAGCTGGCAAACTACAAAGAATACAACACAGCAACAGGGTAAGTCGTTTTTATTCACAAAACATTCGATTTTATATCTTCTAAATTGTTGCGTTCCCATACAAACCCTTATAAATCGAGCCGTTGTAACACAATACCGCTTATACCGTGACACTGTTCTCTTATCTTTAGCTTGGGCGGCCTGTGATGAAAAGAGAGCAAAACAGAATTTTAAGCTTCGCTCTGTGTCTTCTAAAGTTTCATGTATTCTGGAAAATTGTGCAAATGGTGTAGCTTAAAATGGGAAGATCAGAAATAATTATGGAGCTGAACATTATATTCATTTTACAAGTTGAATGAACAGCTGAACGGGTTGTTACGGCGAACAAATCATGCACGACTACAGAATCAATTGTGTTGAAACCAGCAAAACTGAGCCAGTTGAAATCAAGTTCACTGAAGTAAAAAGCAAAGGAAAACATCAATATCTACATGGATGGAGAGAAAAAGAGTGATCTTCGAAGATAATTTCACTGTGAAGTGATCTTTGATTGTACCTGACCATCACGAATGCTTGACGAACTGTCGTATGCTTCTTCTCCGATATTTAAGATTGTGCTGATTTTAATAGCTTAGTTCAGCTGGAATTGACAAGCCTCTTCGATACACAAGGTAACAATACTGAATAGGCTAAGCTTAAACTTGTGTTGTAAACAGGTTTTCATTCATTTTGAACGAATTTGTGCAGATTTGTATTGCGGGTTTTCGAATTTTCCCGTAAATTGTTTCAGGCTTCCTTTAGTGCTTGTTCAGTTGCATTTGTTGTACATTTAATTACAGGCATTTCCCATTAAATTTTTCGTTCCAAACTTTGCTGCATTTTCTATCAGTTCTGTTACTTTGTCTTCAGTCAATTCTGCCGTGAAACAATTTTCTCCGGCGGCCATTGTTCCTTACAGACCGAGAAAAAAATTCAGCTCTTGCGTTCATATTTGTCAGAGTAGGTATATCAGCTGATAGACTAGCTGTATCCGTTTAACCAACCAATCAAAAAGCTAGAAATCCAATATCTGTGATCCAGTTTTTAATAAACACATATAGTACAACGTTTTTACTCATTTTAATGGCCTGTTATAGCAATGAAAGTAATCAGAAGTCATGTTCAGAAATGCACGGTGATTCTAAGCTGCAATTATATTGCTGTAAAGTTTGAAAATTGTGGATTTTCGTTATGAGAATGATGAAGTATTCAGAGTACAAACATGCATATAAGCTTTGTAAGCTTACATGTAAACAAGACATTGGAAGAAAAAAAAATTGATTCTCATATAATCGCCTTCTCAGTTGAACTTTGAGCATTCCAAAAGGTAAGCTGACTTCTTTGATAATGTCTGCTTTTTCCATTAGGTAATTTGAATTTAACCTAGTAGTCATTGGAAGCCATTTTCAATTCCTAGGTAACTCCAAATTCCTGATAAAAGGGACTTGTAGTGATCAGTCTGTGTATTCGTATTTTGGATTATGGCCAATCTAACACACCCCTAGGAAATGTGCAAAGCTCTTATCATGCAATTTACAGGGTAATGATGATGTCTTAACTTGCAAAAGATCAAGAAAACACTCCAATGTGTGAAATGAAAATCAACTCTTATCCTTGATGGTGTTATTTCAAAAACTGGCATTTCAGAATAAATATATACCCAGGATATATAGGACTTTTAGACTTTATATAATCTAAGAATTCCAGTCGTTGGAAACACTTTAAGTGATTACATACATGACTGTAGTATATTAAAGCATCTTTTAAACATCAATTTCATGGAAATTTTATGACCCACAAAATCAGTGACTCAAAACCAACCTTTTTCATGACCCATGAAAAATATGTTTTCATGTAATTTATGGGCCATTAAATACATTATGGTGAGTTTCATGGAAAATTCATGACCCATGAAATCAATGGCCTCAAAACCAACCATTTTCATGGCCCATGAAAATCTATTTTCAAGAAATTCATGGGCCATGAAATATAATACTTCATTTTTCATGGAAAATTCATGGCCTCAAATAGGATTCATGGGGTTTTCAAGAGAAATTCATGGCATTTTCATAAAACTGTGTTTCATAGTGTGGACTAGCATCCCATCCAGGGGAGTAGCATACTCCTAGTCGCTTAATACTACAGAAACCGGGATAAGCTCCAGCAGTTGTGGGCTACTAGGCTACTAGGCTCCTTCTTCCCCACATAAGGAAACTTTGTTCACTTGTTGCTCTTTGACTTTTAATTTTTATTTACATGTAGGCGTGGTCCAGTTCGTTATAAGTTCCAGTGCTTGTTTGAACTTGAAAATGTTGCTGTAGTAAATATGACAAGTGCTGATGGTAAGTATGCAAACTGCAATTCTCTGTACATTGTATCTATAGAGTACAATATACCAAACCAGTGAATAAATGCTTTTTGTGCAAACATTGTTTTAATATAATTATAATGTATTTAACAAATAAATAAGCCTCAACTGTGCTCTGTTCTGTTATAAAGCACGCAGGAAGTGGCGCGAGCACGAAAGAATTGTAGGGGGAAACACGAGCCGATAGGCGAGTGTTTCTCCCTACTTCTTGAGTACTTCTTGAGTGCTTTATAACAGAACAGAGCATAGTTGAGGCTTATTTATTTGTTTTATGATTAAAAAAATCCATGATTTCCTGACAATTGTACCTTTATTTTCCGAAACAAACATTCCATTTTACATCAAGAACAAACTGAACGTCGTCAGCACCCGTGATTTGTACTCTGATAAAGCATGCTAATTCAAGCCAATCACAGCGCTTGTAAGAATGCTTCAAATGATTTGATTGGTCAACGAGACAAAAGCTGTCAAAACATCAAAAACTGGAAAAATAGAACTTACAGTTCGAATACAGAACTAGTGCTTCAAAATGTTCACTTTTCAGTCCTTAAAAAAGCTAAAAATCTGAATTTGTTCAATGAAATCCGGCCGAATTGTGGACCATGAAAAAAGCATGGAAAACAAACTGCTTAAAGCTTGTGGCTGAACCTTCACAAACTGCTGCGCTATGTTTTGTGAATGAAGAACATCGCTACGGCTTGTATTTACGACAGCAAGAGAATTGCCTGAAGCAGAACTGGTGGCAATGTTAGAAACACTGGACTGCTGTGGCCTTCCACTCAGAGCATCGGAGAGGATATCTGAGCAAGCTTTCAACTGATCGCTAGAAGGACGAGCGTTGTAACTCTTCAGGCTTGCTTCGCTGCGATGACCAGAAATCGCCATGATGTGCCGAGATGGAACTTGCGCGTCGGACCACAGAGTGATCACAGTTGCACGAACACTATGGTTTGTGTAGATTCTTGAAAGAGAAGCCAATTTGGAAATCTCCTTCGTCATTCCTCCGAGGCTGTTAACCCCGAGAGGTTTATTTTCGTACCAAACTCGATCTTCAAGCTTTGTGGCTCGCTTTGGATACTGGAAAAGCGCTTCGGACTTCGGGTTTAACTTCTGCAGATAGATCTTTAGACAGTTCAGGCCATCAAAAAGTGGATCTTCTGATGTTGAATACATCCTGGCCTTCTTATCCACACTGCTATTGTCTTCAATTCTAGCCTGCGAGCAGGCTCTCATAAGCGCGATGAGCGCGGAGCGCAATCGTGATCCTTAGTATTGCGTGACGTTCGAGCGCGGAGCGCGAGGGCGTGGGACGAGATTGAGAGCCTGCACGTAAGGCCATGTTTCTCGAATGTCCTGCGTTCGTCCACGAACGCAGCATTCTGATTGGTCCAAAATGACAGCTCCAATTATTGTGACAAAAACCAGGGCAACCAAGCACAGCCATATCAAAGATGGCGTCCGAGAAGCTTGTTCAGGACGCATTTAACAAGCTCTCTATCGAATCTCAGCCAATTATACAGCTGAAACCAGAGCAGAAAGAGGCAGTAAACTGTTTACTTGAAGGTGATGCCAACTGGTTTCGGCAAAAGTTTTATCTTCCAACTGTTCGCCACGGCAATGGAGCTGAAGAAGTGTTCCGAAGGAAGGCAGTCGAACACTGCAGTAGTTTTGGTTATTTGCCCGTTGACAAGCGTGATCAACGATCAAGTAAAAGAAGGAAAATCGCTGGGTTTGAACTGTGCTGCCCTACAGGATATAGCAGAAGTTTCAAGTGGCTCCACTCAGATAATATTTGCATCAGCGGAGCTTGCACTTGACCACAACTTTCAAAAGACCCTGAAGGACAAGTCTAAAAAGCTTCACGAGGCTGTGGAGTTAATCGTGGTAGATGAATCACATACTGTGGAAATCTGGACGGGTAAACGGTATGTTTTCTACACATTACGTTAGGATAACGCTTTATATTAGCGTGAATATAACTTTATGTCTGTTGTCTAGGAATCCCAAAAAGGAGAAAAGCTTTCGATCTGCTTACGGTGACATTTCAACGTTGCGGTCTTTGTGCAAAGAAGGTAAGCCCAAGATATTTGTGTTTTTCGATTTAAGGATACTTCCACCCTTCGCGGGAGTCCTTCGGAAAAAAATTCGTACACGCGCCAGTTTCAAGAAAACGTTACCAAACTAAATGTCAATAGAAAGCTTAATAACTGTAGTTTTCGATAAAAATATAATTTAAGCGACTTTTTCTTTACGAAGTGTCAGGAGCCGGTAGAACCCCAAACGTCCGAGTGTTGTGCGATTGAATTTATCGAGTATCGAATGCCGCCGCATTAGCGAAATACCTGTACAGTGTTGTTCACAAGGCATCAATCAACAAAACCGTGTCAGGCTTTTTAGAAATTCTGATTGGTTATTGAGATATCCTTGTCCAAAGTTGGAGTGGCTAAAAATATACGAGATGTGTTGCGTAAATGGTCGCCACGGGAAAAATATTTGAAATATCAAAATTTCCTGACACGGTTTTGTTCGTCATTACCCCTGTAATGTTTTGGCCAAATTTGACGAAAATCCGTTAAATCTACATACCCTATAAATTCGTTCAAAGTCAATAATATTCTTCCCAAAATCAAATGCGAGATTTCAGCTCATAAAGATTCGTAAACAAACCGCGACTCCACAGGAGATTATATCGCCTCATGACACCGCGAGCCAATCAAGAAACAGGATCCCGTGGCGTCAACTACAATGGAACAGAATTTCCCGGAAAAGTATCGCAATGCCGCCACGTTTGCTTTCTCGCTGCGGCACGTTCAAGTGAAAGATCGATCTGCGAAATGGAGAAGGTAAAAAACTTGGGGACTCGCTCCAGAAGGCCGCTCCGATAATTTTTCATTCAATGTCAAGCTTGGACAGCTTGAAGGATCTTGGCCGAACCAAGATCCTTTGTCGCTTTCCGCTAGCTCTTGTTTACTTTCTTCAGCGAAAGCTTTTTCAGCTTGCTTCTTCGGTCCTGTTTTTTTCTTGACTTTTACCCAAGGACTTCTTTCGTTTTTAGACTTTTTCATCGCATGTAAAACATTCCCGGCGCGGGACAAGTGAGTGAAATACGAGCTCCGGCGTGAAGCCCTTTGCCGCGAAAATTACCCAGGGGAGTCCTCGCATTTGAGAGATTGTGACACCTTTCCACCTTGTTGTGAATTATTAATTTTTATTTGAAAATTCCTTTTCCGAAATAACTCGCGCACTTTTCAAGATTTTTTAAAAAAAAATTCTGGAAATGTTAGGAAAAATACTTAACTTCAATCTAGCCAAATAAAAATAAAATTGATTTTTTTTTCACTCTCGAAGGGTGGAAGTATCCTTAAGATACAATTCTAAGTTGTTTTGTTTGTGTGGAAATATGTTGATGCTATCAGGTAATAATTCTGATGCAGCTTGACCTACCATGGCACATCTGTATTCTGTAGCAGACAAATATAATATTATACTTTATTATGAAATGTATAATTATTATTAAACTTATATTATTAAATGTAAACTATACTTTACTGGAAAATTTTTATCAAAACATGGACGGAGATTACGAGTGACAATAACTTGTATTTGTGGATTAGGAAATAAAATTATATTTTTTTTATCCAGGAACACCTGTCCTTGCCTTGACTGGAACAGCAGACAAGCATACAAAGGAGGTTATTTCTACAAGTCTCCTCTTGAAGCCTGACACCTGTGAGATCTTCATCAGCCCAAATAGGGTTAATCTAAGGATCACTGTCGTCAAAACTAACAAAAAGGATGCACTGTCAAAACTGGACTGGCTTATTGCATTGTGTCATGAAAAAGGCATCGATACACCCAAAACAATTTTGTTTTGCAACACCATGAAAGAAGTGGCAACACTAGTCAATCATCTAATGCTGAAGTTAGGAACGGCTACATTCATTCCACCAACTTCAAGAAAGCCAGAAGACTGCATTCTGGGTATTTACCACTCGTTGTCGTGGGACAGTTACAAAGACAGACTAGTTGTTGACTTGAAAAGCAATGGCAAGAAACGATTGGTTGTGGCTACCACTGCATTAAGCATGGGTGTCAATTTTCCTGACATCCGCTACATAATCAATTGGGGCCCAGCTCGCAATTTGCTTGACCATCATCAAGAAGCAGGAAGAGCTGGACGTGACAGAAAGCAGTCGGACATTATCATTATTTATCATGGTCAGCAGCTTACTCATTGCGAGCGGGAAGTCAAAGATTTTGTCAAGTCCAGTGGCTGTTTTAGAGTAGCAGCCTACAAGGCCTTTGACCCAGACATCAAACCATTGCAACCAAATCATGACTGCTGCAGTTATTGCAGGTCTGTGTGTCAATGCGATGCAACAGAATGTGGAGCAGAAAAACTGCCCTTTGAAGATGAAATTGAACAGATTGCTGAAGATGATCATACAATGCCTACACGATCAGTATGTGACATGGACAAATGTGAATTATATAATGCACTGTTAGAGTTAAGGGAATCATACTGTGGTGGAATCCTCTTTGACAAAGATGAGTCACATGGATTCTCTGTTGAACTTTGCCAGGACATTGTTGAAAAATGCACTGAAATTTTTACTGTTGAAGATTTAATGTCTTCATTTCCTGTGTTCACTGTCTCACATGCAAGCAAGATTCTTGAAGTTTTTCAGGAAATATTCAATGACATTGAAGATGTTCGTCACAACACCGCCGTGTCAAGCTGTTCTCATCAAGTCAATGATTATTATGGATACTTTGATTTTTCTTCAGACTCTGATAGTGAGCTTTTACTCTAACTGTGGTGATTGTGAGTATTTAATTACGTGTACAGTATATGGCTAAGTAATTCTCTTCTCTCTTTATTGCACTTGTTTGTGACATAATAATATATTATTATTTGTTTGACTTAAGCCTATTGCTTAAGTGGGTTAACACAAACTGAACTGTACAAATCCCAAGTTCGGGTGGTCCATTTTCTACAGGTTAGGAGTTTCTACATGTACATGTACATTTCACAAGGCAAAGATGCCAATGATTATTTGCCCCTAGTTGTATGACACTCACAATTTTGCAAAGCTTGTCAGGGCACATACTTTTATTCACTTATTTTGTGACCAGAATGTGATACAATTTACGGCACCTTTTAATAACATGCAAACTGTGAAGTTAGATACTCAATATTATTTATTAATGGTTGAGATTTATGCTGCCGTCAATCATCTTAGCGGACGTCTCAGCTACATGTACATTTGTAGGGAAACAAGTTCAGTGAAAGTGAGCTTGTCCATGGGTCATGTTTACTAAGATTTTCTGTTCAGGGTCTGTTGTCGTAATTGCATGACTGTATTATTAATTACCAAAAGCATGTTCACATGTTATTGAAAGGCACAATAATTCAGCTGCAATGCCTACTATACAAATATTAAAAACCGTTTTAAATAAATATCTTACAATCGTAAACAAATGTACATGTAGTGGGAAGGTATGAAGTTACTACAAAATGTAAATTATTACTAAAATAATTTTGATAGAAAATTTATTGTCACCTTCAGTTACTTAAAAAGGAAATTATCACTTTCAAGAATCTACATGTACAGTACATGTACCTTGAACTGAAACTGTCATGGAGAAAATATGAAAACAAGGCTGTTGTCAAATAAAAATCCCATCTTACTATAAAGCTTAGAATTTAGGAACCCAGGCTTTGAAATGTGACAATTCGAGCCAACAATTAGGCACTTTTATATGTCTGTAATATAAATATAAATATTATATTTGCTATCAAATTCTGGTTTTTAGCTGTCTGCTTGTGACCAGCCCTTCCCTTCCCCACCCCCAGTCATTAACCATAACCATAGTACATGTACAGTGTAGTCCAAAGGATAAATAACACTATTCTCCAGATACAATGGCAAATAACTATCCATTGATTTGGATAGCATAACTACATGTAGCTGATATAGTTCATCAACACTAACTAACATTGGTTAACATTAGGGACAGACAGTTATTTTTTTTTGAGGGGGTGGGATGAAAAATATTGAAACAAAATTGTTTGGAGTGCCTGAAAAGGCAAAATAAAATAATTGTTTGCAAGCATAACAAACATATATTTGTAGGAAGGTGCTTTTTTTTAAAAGTTTGCACAGGCACATAACTTTAAAAACATTGTTTGTTGAAGACAATAATGTTATTATTTTTCATACCCCCCTCCCCCCTCCAAAAATATAATGGTCTGTCTCTTATATACTGTAAACATGTACATGTACAGTACATTATACATTTGCTAGCCTTTGTGGATATAACCAAAAATACACACTGCTGCTACAACAACTTATTGAATGTGAAGTTGCACTAACTCTCCAATTTAAATTATTTTACTCAAGTTTCAAATACCACGTCCCTCGTATATTGACCCCCACAGGGAAATGTGTTCAGTCATCCACTTGTGTAAGTCCCTGTAATCAAGACCATGTAAGAGGTTGCCATCAAAATTTGGAAAAGATGGATGCCCTTCCCTCCCAGGGGTGAATTTGAAGACATTCTTTCCCTAAAAGATCTCCAAGAACTTGTTTCACACTCTCTTCTGGGTTTTTTGCTGCTCTGTACCCTTTTCGCTTGTCAAATGAACAGTCATTGTCAATTGACATCATGATGGCTAGCAGCATCTCCAGTGCATTCGATGTACGTGAGGCACTTTCTTCTGATAAGTTGGCCCCAAGTCCCTTCCATGTTGTTTTTAAATCCTTATTTAGTTGTTCTTTAAGTAAATCAAGGGGGATATTTTTACCCTTTCCCCATACTTGTTGTGAAACCTGTTATGCTTCAGATCAGATGCCTCAGACTCTGGAAGAATTGCTATTACTTGACACAAATAGAGCAAAACAATGTAAGCATACTTGACATGACCATTTGTCTTAAGAGAAGTAATGCTAATTTATACAAATTAAATAAACGTTCCCCGTCCCCTTCTTTTATGGCATCATTAAATTCAAAGAGAATTAAACCATATGACAGCTAAGCCTTGTGGTAATTGAACATGAAGTATTGGGGAGTTGGGTTCTCTTGTGCATCATCAATCTCTTCCACTGCAACACCTTCATGTGCACTTCTTTCATGTCTAGTAATTGCAGTTACTGTAAAATGGTGTAATAATCCTATGAGCTCATTTGTGAATGAATGTGTGGTTCCAGAAAATATCCATACCCACCCTAAAGGAAAGTATGACGCTAAACTGGAAAATACCAGGGGGTAGGGAGGTTCAAACCAAAAATCATTCCACGGGGGAGGTATGGAAATTTTCTGGAACCACACAACATAGATTAATGTGCATAAATTAATGTCCCAAAACAAGACAGCCTGCTCGCAGGCTACCAATCGATCAACCGAGCGACCAAGTGAAATTTTTCCACCAAATGCTATAACCTGTTCATCGCTGTCATGTCAAAAAGAAAAATTCCATGCATTATTTCTAACCTGTTTCTTGTTGTCTTGGTCAAGAAAACATTGTCACAAGCAGCTCTGCAATAATAGTAGCCAAATTCATCTCTTTGACCAAGATTACTATTTAATTTCCACCATGCATCTCAATCTCATGCCTGCAATTTAAACCATAATTCATCCAATATTACATGATGCTGTATATGTCAGATTTTTGAAAGCCGTATTTTAACTAGCCTGCGAGCAGGCTCTCTTTTGGATTTTGCACTGAATGGAATAGCATTTGTTATACCTCACTCTCCTTGAGTGATGCACATAAGTAGCCGGACAGTCTGCAGCTCTACATCTAAATGGCTGTTCAGTAGCATCTTGTAGAGTCTGAGTCTGATCAACAAGGGTTTGCACTTCTGATTCACCAAAGATGTATGTTGTCACTAATTGCTCACAAAGCTCTAAAAGCCATTTCTGCCTGGTTGTTTTTGCAATTGACTTGTCTGGTATATCATATGAAGGATGATCTGGAATGAGTAATTTAAAAGTGGTTTAAAATCTTGTTTGTTCAAATTTACTCTGCATAAAATTTATAATTATAATTTGCCAAATTGGTTCAATATAATAGAGACCTTGTTGTGACATACCTTTATTCATGCTTTGACTAAAATTGAAGTGCCTTATAAATTATTTAAAATAATTCACCTTAAATTTGAAAGTCATTAAAACTGTTTTTTGGTTGCTTGGATGCTTACCGTATCTCTTTTCAAATAACCTTTTTCAGAAAGGACATTAATAATATGCAAAGCCACACAATATAATATGTCATACCTTCCAGTTTACTCATTGATGACATCTCCATGAATGCCGCACATATGTGTGCCTCTACCTCTCTCTCGTGGAACTCTTTATATTCGTTATAATTTGAGTCGACCCCTTTCCGTGCATTTGTTTTTCCTGTCCGGTTAATACTGGCTGCACTCGTCCCAACTTCAGCTGCAGACTTGGCTTTAACAAATGTCTCAAATTCTGACTGTAGTAAAAGAAATGAAATTCTTAAAACTAGCTACTGCAAAATATTATTTAATAAATAGATGTTATTGAACTAGCGTGAGGTCCGTATTGGGAAAATATTGGTCGAGTTCTTTTTTTGCAAGTTTATGGACCGAGCCGAAGGCGAGGTCCATAAACTTGCAAAAAAAGAACGAGACCAATATTTCCCAATACGGACCGAACAAGCTAGTTCAATAAAGTTTTTATTATAATGGCTTTTTAAAAAAATTTGCTGAGAAATTAGTGCAACCATTCTCGGCTAACGCGCGCGCGCCAAAGCTAAGCATATTCTTGCATTTTTCAGGCCACTTTGCGAAAAGTTTAACCAAAATTGTCCGCCAGACATGAGGAAAAATTTTTCTTCGTAATAGAAAACAGTTTTCTTTTGCTCAATGTTTCATAAAAGGAATTTGGCGAAATGAGTTCATGAGCGGTCCATCTTTGCGGTCCGTATGGCAAAATTCGGACCGCTCAGGGAACCAATCAGAATGTTCCTTTTCATCGTGGACCAGTTTGCCATATAATAATACATTTTATTTAGCCCTTATTTGCATACCAAGTGAAAAATACTATACATACTGTTGAGCCTCCCCTAGCCTCTTACATGATTTAGATTAAGGTTGTAATGCATTGTGGCTTTTACCACTCTGGCCACTCACATTAAGCATGCTTGCAGATCACAAAGTACTAATAATTTATGTACAATATGTTGGTTGATTTCAATAATTTTATATATACATAAATGTAGCTGTCAGTGATAATAATATTACTTGTTAGCTCACTCTAAATTATTTACTGTTCTAAACAAGAGAAAATGCATTTTATTACCTTGTAAAGTGTGACTTTGGCATGCCAATCAGCAAATTCTGTCCTTAAGCCCTCAAGTCTGTCATATTGATTCCCTCCATCACCAAAAGCCCACTGAACATTTCGCCCTCTCTCTTCATACAACTGGTCTCCATGTTGAGCAACACGTGCTAGAACCTTCTTTTCGCCATTGACACTTGTTACTGGAACATACTTTTCTTGATTTGCTTTCAGAATCTTTGCCATTTCTCCTGCAATGTTGGGATTCCAGAAGAACAAATCCAGGCAGCACTAAAACAATAAGAATAATGTTTAAAAAATTTCATTTATGGTAGCTATGGCATATATTCGACTTGTACATATAACAACATGACTCAGCAGCTGCTGTTTTAGATATACAGCATATATTGAGACGAGTCAAGCCTGAAAGCCAAATTTAATGCGTAAGTTAAATTGATGTAAAATACTTGATACAGTCTAACTCCGATTAAGCGGCCAGTCCCTCGGGAAAATGACAAGTGGCTGCTTAATAGGGGTTGGCCGCATAATCAGGGTTTATATTTACAGAGTTATACTGATATTGGGACTTTGATAGATACACTCCCCTGCGGCTCATGTTTTTTACGTTACTCTCATTTTCTCAAATTCCTGTTGTGTTTTATGACAATAATTTATTATTATATTGATACATGTCAAATAACAAAAACATTGACTTTTTAATATGCTTGCAATCATGGGCTGAATGTTTATTATCAGCCTTCAAATTATTTTACTAGTGCAGCATTAATTTTATTTAATCCTTTCAATATTTTTGATTCATTATAATAATGGAAAATATTATTATGTAACTATTTTTAAATTATTTAATAAAATACCATGTGAGATTTTTGTGCCATTTCCTCCGAATATTTGTGTGGGATGTGGTGGATAACAACATCCCTGAACTCACTCAATGCACTGACATATTTGCATAGTACTCTGCTGACCAAAATTGACCAGGTTTTCTTGGCAGACTGCAGGACCTCTATGGAGGGAAGTAATTCGATGAGCTGGACATCCTTCAGTTGTTTTTGGGCTGTTGTCTCTGCCATGGGGATGACAACTCTAGCCAATTCTGCGTATTGATGAGTCCAGTGGAGAGATTTGTTTCCATGATCTTTGGTTTGGATTCTGGCATGAACTTCCAAATCCACATTATCACCAATAATCCTAGTTTGAAAAGACAAATAAGCTAATACGTATTTACATATAATTCAGCGCACTATTAAATTGCCCAATCAATGCCTAAAAAAATTACAAATGCTCTATTTTTCTTTAGCAAACATTTAGGAAATATTTTTTTTCATATTCACATGCTAGATTATATCAAATCAAAATGGAATGTGAAAGTGGAAACAATACGGGATTCGATTATTTGGATTTTCAGAATAAACTTACTTGAAGAATGGTAGCTGCTCTGCTTTCAGGTGGTTGATGGAAGCTGTTAGAGTGTCATCAGTAACAGATTCATCCTGGCATTGCTGCTGGATATTACAGGTGATCTTTACAGCATTATGAAATATCTCGGGTTGGTAGGACGAGTAATTTTTGACCGTGTCCTCTGTCAAGTCGATCCTCGTCTCAATGGCCATATCGTCCACCTCTAACTGTGGGACTTGTTTTTCTTCCACCTCTTCAAGGAATGCTAACGTGGCTCTGTTTGACTCGATGGCTTCCTTCCATATATGAAATTTTGCATCAAAGTTTTCCCCCATTTTTCGTTGAAGGTTCACCACCCTGTCTGGGGACATACAAACTCCCAATCGGTTGAGGCGTTTCATGTCGTCGTAACCGACTCCGGCGTGAAATAGCACTGCAGATATTCGGTAAGTCAAAGCAGACATTGTAGCATTTCTAACACGTGCAGCCACTGAGCTACAAAGTGCAATAGAATTAATAGAGCGAGTTCCACATGCTCCATGAATGCTTGCATTCCAAAAGGGGCATAAAATTCTAATTTCCTCGAGCACGAATTTCGAGGAAAACCCAGCCAGCTGATCTGGTTCAGTTCCTTTCAAAATAGAATCCGAACAGCTGTATTCCTTAAATTCGGACGAAACTGCCCTCTGCAAGACTCCTGGCAATTCCTCCCGTATCTCATTGTGGCCAAAATACCGTTTGCCACTGCTTTCCAATTTTGCAAGGAAATGTTCTTGATAAGATTCCTTGACTGTTTCTCGGCCGGTGTGCGGACATCGACGCGGCCATTTGGGTGAACTATGACAACTTTCACCATCGTTTTCTTGTTTCCCAGGAGGTCATCGATGTTCGAGTTTTGTAGAAGCAAATCCTGGTTTGTCGATTTTACACTAGCATTGCTGTTCGAGGATTCACTCTGTTGACTCGTTTGCTGTACTTCCGAAAAGAGAGACTTCCGGGACAAGGGTTCTTCCGATCTGTTTGTTTTGGAAGTTTTCCTATTTGCAGGACTTCTGTCTGGTGTCGAAACAGAAGTTGGAAGTTGGCGTTTACTTCGCGCGGGAATGCTGCCTTCTTCTGCCTCTGCTTTGTCACTGCAAGTCGCCTTTTTTATCTCGGTAAAGAGGTTCCATAAGTTCCTTATTTTGCGGGCACATGGATTACAAACGCGCTCTGTCAACCTTGGCGATTTCACGAGCGGAAGGCCGACATTTTCACACATCAAAGCCAAAACTTCTCCACGGCTTCCGTCGCGATTTGAAGCTTGGTATAAGTTTTCGGTGGACATACGACTAGATTTCCCGTTTCCATACTTGAACATATTTTGTTCACGGGGGTCTCGCACAACATTCCAGATTATTTTTCGTGTGTGCTAATGTTGATCAGGCTGGTAAGTACAAGGCTCAAGATGGCGGATCAATTTGCAGAGAAATCGCGAAGAAAAACTGGCTGAATTCGTCGAATTCGGCGTCTTTTTGACTTACATGTGATAAAATTTAACAAATTGCTACTAGGAAAAACTCAATGCTGACGAAATTTGGCACAGCTTTTGTCCACATGTTAAGTAATCTTCCTGCATTTAGCCGCAAAAAAACATGTCCTTGATTTTAATGCCTGTTAATAATTAACACCGAATTTGCTGTTTCACTGCGGCTAACTCATATTTAATGTATTTTCTTCATAACTGTTTATAAAACAAAAATTATGACTACTAATTAAAACATAACCCTAAAAATTAGAAAAAACTGATTTTTACACCGCTTGCGAGGTAATCAATTTCACACATTCCCGTTACGAAAATGAAAATGTCGATTTCAGAATCTGTTTCTCTGATAAAAATGACTTAACAACTTCTTCTATGGAATTTGAAATGGATTTGAAACAGTTCTCAAAAAGGGTCCTTTTTCGGAGCATTTTAGCCAGTTGTACTACCTTAAAGGAGGTGTCCCCTTAATGGAAGTGTCCCAAAGTAGAAGGTCCACTGTACTTCGATAACTATTTTATTAAATAATTTACTGAAAGTTTGGAATGATACGATGTGATGAGAAAATGTTAAAAAAGTTTTGGAGGTTGAAGGAATATGAAGAGTGGCATTGAGACACAGATTGTCTTTATCGAGTTGTATCGATTCCTAGCAGCAAATGTTTTATCAATTCATGACCCTGAGAATCAGTTTGTCAGTATTAACCATTGTTCCACTAACATTCACAGCTGCATCACCTGTAGGTGCTGTTAATAATAATGTAGATAAACTAGGATTTATTGCATGCGCACTGCATTTAAAAGTCTTCACAGCAGAATGAGCAGATTGGATTTTAAAATACATTTATTACAAATAGTATAGAAACAATTTAAAAACATGTTTTATATTTTCAAACTACCCAGTAAAAGCTCTATTTACTATGCGCAGTAGCGATTAGCTAAGAAGCTGACTAACCATTGAGCATGCGCAGACAATTGTCCCTGGACCCTCTATGCGAGCATAGCGTTGGGTGACAGAGAGGGGCCAGAACTGAACTAGGGTATACATGTAAATGACGTTTCCTTTGTAACCCATTTCTTGTTTTGTTTTAGTTAGTGGTGTAATAGTAACATTTGAAAAATTAATGTGAATTTACTTGAAAATGTATGATTTGAAATAAGCCCCCTCTCTAATAAGCCCCCTCCCCCCCCCCTTCTTGAGGCCTGAAATTAAATAAGCCCCCCGTGAACTATTTTGACATGCTATTTTAAATCTGTTTTTGCAACAAACAGGCTAAACTTGTGCTTTTAAAAAATACAGTATATTTTTATCATATTTTTCACCTGCTTTTAATGGTATTAAAATCTGTATTAAATACATATTGAAATATATTTTTAAATGCCTGTAAAACCCAGATTTCATGATTCAAGAAATTGGGAAATATTTCAAAATACATTTCAATAGTGTTTTAGTCAGCTGTAAAACTCTTTAATAATATATAGGAGACAAATACATTGTAAATTTCAAATCATGTCTCAAATTATGCATTGTGCAAATTGTTCAAAATAGGTTTTCATTCGTTTTCAAAATCAACCTATATGAGAAAAATGTAGTTTATTAAATATATTTAAAATAGTTTGAAAATACTCCATAAATAATAATAAAAATAGTATCTAAACAGTTTGTCTCATGCAAAAATATAGGATAATTTTGAAACAGATATAATATATACAATGTAGGGCATATGAGGAAACTTATAGAGTGTTTGCACGTGACATCACGGTTTGGCGGGAAAGTTACATCCGCCATATATTGGTGTTCCATCTCCAGAATCGTAGGTCAAGAGTCTACTAGAACTTTGACAAACACACAGTCAAATATTATTGTGTAACAAATGCCTTTTTATATTCAGACAATTTTCAAATTTGGAGATGTTATTGAAGTCTTGGGCTGCTTCTTGAGGTTGTAGAAATTCAAATTATGGCCAAACAGAACAAAACTGGGATGGAAATGTCCTTGGAGTATTGAGCGTGAACAATCGTTACGACCATAACTCCGAAAATATTTCATGTGTTGGCATCGATCCTGTCTCAATTCAAGGGAAAAGGTACGATAACATTAAACTGTTAGAAGTCAACGATTCGTCTTTATTGAGTGTACTTGTTCGTTTTACAAAAGGAATTTGCCCTTGCTTTCAAACTCAGTTGTTCATGAAATATGTCAACATCAAGCCGGTTGAAATTTACTTTCGCAGCATTTATCAAGTTTATGACCAAGCTTTCCACACTGTCATTTCAACAAATTAGGGTATCCGAACATTTGGGGTATTTCACTCCAACGGAATTTGTAAAAGGCGGATATTTGTGTTTTTAAGTTATTTCAGTCCTGACAAATATAATATTGCGCGTGAGGTAAGAATTTGTGTTCAAGTTCTCTTCTTACAAGTAGGCTTTTTTTACAGCAAGAAAATCAAATTAGTACAGTTATATATATCGAAACATTTGAAGTATTTTTCTTCTATATAGCGACCATTTATCGGAAAGTACGATTGTTCGACTATAAGCTTAGTAAAGTTGTCTGTTTTACAAAGCGGCCACTCGCCGTACGTTTTGCCGCTTTTATGACCATTCGTCTGTTATGTCCTGTGTAAAGACAATAAAAACATTTTGCTGTAGTGACAGTAGTTTCCTAAAATTTCATCAGCTAAGTCGTCTTGAATAATCACAGAGATCTGTTTTCTTCTTCGCTCAGACATTAGTTCCCTTCTTTGTCTCCAAACTAAGAACCGCAAAAAGCTCATTTTTCAGAGATTTGGATGCCTTCACCCAGTTTTTTGGCCAGAGCCTGTCAAGAGACATAACACCATACGATAAAACTGCTTTGGTTTAAACATAGGCTTGCCATCCTCTGTTTGTGTGGACTGGTCACAGGTATCTACGATATTCAAATGTCTTAGTACAATAGAATTGTTATTGTGAACATTAATCTTCCTAAAACCGGTATTTAGGACTGACTATATTTAATAAAATAAAGTCAAAATGTTTGGACGTTGTTTAACTTTGCTTTGATGCGGTTTTTACGGTGATTTGAAGCGTGCTAGAGCAGTTTTCGGACTTCAAATTTTTTACTCGCTTCTAGAATACTAATAATACAACAAGGCATGCAACTTCGAGCACTTTTGGACCAACAAATTCTGTACCTGCTCTCGAATTTTGCCCTAAAAAAAGCATTTCTTCCAATTGATTTCCTAACAGCTCCCGCATCTCGAAAGACCAGTCCTCGAACTACAATCTGGCCAAATTTGAGTATGAAAGGCTCGTGGATTGATCTTGAAAAACCAGCTGGAATATCGAATGAGTTTGAAAATTCGCTATTTTACTACGATCTGTACCACCGGCTGGGACAATTATGCACATTTTTTTTTTTAAACGTAATAATATATCTGCAGTTTCCGAGATTCATAGCAGTTAAGGTGGCTGAAAACTGTTTATAGCACAAGTTTGTGCTTTGATTGATCGCTACTGCCATCCTATATTGTTGATGTTAAAATAATGGTATCAAATGAATGCCCAATATTATTGGTGAACAAGTTATAATATAACTTGGCCGATGACGTCATCACCCGAGTAATAAAAATTCTCCAGAATAACATTACATGATCTAAAATTATGGGGCAACAAACACACCAAGCTGAATTGGTCTATTTCTATTCAGAATATAATTAACACCCTCCACTATAAAGATGCCTTCTCTTTAAAAAAACCATTCATATGACAACCATTTACATCATGTTAAAAGTCCCAAAATGTTCCTTCATTGATTGGTCATCAATTTGAAATATCCATTGATTAATTTGGAATTGATTGTTATCAATATTGATATCAATTACCATTGATTAACTGATTGTTAAGCTAATAATGGTTTTATCCATTCTTAAAAGACATGACACTGTATTATGATTCAAATTGAATATTAATGTTTTATTTTTCAGGTTTGAAAGATGCTTTTAAGATATTTCTGTTTCCAGAGACTCATGTGTATCAAGCAGAGAGTAAACAGATTAAGGTGAAGAGAGAATATTATTTTCTTTGTTAAATAATAATAATTGCCAATCATGGGCACACTAGTACAAGTGGAACGAAAATTGTTTAAGATATAGCAGGGTTTGAGCCAGCCTTGTGATCTTAGGAGACAATTTGTCCCTTTAAGACCTTTGCAAAGGGACAAACAGGAATATTAGGGGACAGGAACTGAGAAAGAGTTTTTACACTGTAACTTTATTTTCCCAAATATTGACAATCGTGTCTCCCGGCTGCAGAAAAGAAAACATGAATTATATAATTTTGATTATACAGTAAATGTAATTATGAATCTTTTTGTTTTACAGTATTCTTATAAATTTCCTCTTTGACATTTTCCGGGAAAATCTTGTTTTAAAAATAGAACACCAGCCAAGCGTGAAGCGTGCAATGATGCAAATGTTTACCTTATTACCAAATATGGTCATGTTTACTCAAGAATCCTCATCACTTGTTTATTCACGTTTCCTTCGACAAGTAGATTCACAACCGATAAAAAATACAGTTTTAGATCACATTTTCATGTAGCAATTACAGAGTATTCCGACAAAGGGCTTTTCACATGCAAGGGCAATTTAACTTCTTGTCAGGTTTGGAATTTTATCAAGATCGGGAAATACAAATAGACCGTCCGTGGAAGAAATCAAAGGATATTTAGATTTGTTGCTCCCACTTGCGGCAGTTGTGAATTGGAAAAAGACGTCTATAACTTTCCAACATACATATTCAAACATTTGTAATTACGATTTTTTGGGGGACAATTATGTCGCAGCTGCTGATTTTTAAGGGACAAATTGTCACACGAGCGCGATATTCTCACAAGTTCACGCTCTGGCTCAAATCCTGATATAGCAGGGGTTCAAGATAGCGAGGGTGGTGTCAAATTATATATACTTACTTTACTTTACAATAATTTGCATAACAAAAAGTTTAAATGGTGTGACTATTTCATTATTTGAGGGTTTTTTTCTAAAAAAAATACTCTTAGCTGTCGCGATGGACGGGCAATCATGCTGCCTTGTATGTCACACCAATCAGATTGGGGCTACTATGAACAACCAATGAAATAGTTGATTCTATCCAAGTAGATATCGATTTTTGAGAGCCATTTGATGACGGCCATCAGATATGGTGAAGATGAAGAGGCTTTCTTTAAGGCTTCGGCTTCATTGCTATCAGAAAATATTAATGTAAAATGGAGAACTCTAGATAAGATGGATGTGTTGATTTCAATGCAAATAGGCCTATTGAGTAAATTTTTGCAGCTGATGTCATTCCTTCAGGTAGAATTAGCCTTACAGTAGGATACTTTTAAGTCATGCACACCCGCATTAGCAGAAAAATTTGATCGCAAATTAGTAGAAAAAGTGAAATAATTAAAACTTCTCACATTCAGAATTTTTTTGTTTTTGTTAAAATGGAGAGAATCAATAAAGGAAGTGATCTATGAAAAGAAAACAGGGGTCACTGTGCTTCCAAGAGAGTAAAATCCTCGCCAAGTTATTCAAGCAAAGTCCTTCTGGATATAAAATAAATTGTAACCTGGTACTCCTTTGCACAGCAAAGATGTTGCTCTGAAACCACAACTTTTCTCCACAGGTATTCATTGCAACTTCTCCAAAATGTTCAGTGGGGAAAACTCTCGCTTTTATGCGAGACAACGCATCGTAAATTCTCACCTTTCTTTATATCACGTTTTAACAAACGAGAAGTCCTTTATATATCACAAACCACAAACAGGACGAAACAGAAAACTTGTCATCCGACATTCTGATATTATTGACGATGAAATCTTGGCTTTGAGGCAGCGGGCATTGTTACGTACATGTTTAACCAGGTTTTCTGACTTTCTAAATCGAATTACCGACTGACCAATCAGAAGCTTTGGTTCCCCGCTTCTAAAAATAAACATAGTACAGACTCTCAAGCATAAATTTCATAAAAACCTCAGTCATTTGAGTTTTATTTTTACTTCAGTTCGAAAGATTAGAAATAACCTTGACTTCCAAATCGAACGATCTGAAATTTAAGCAAAACATGAACAAGAGGAGATAGTAAGCCCTTTCGAACAGTTTAGTGTTTTCCTAACGCAGATTGCGTGACGAGCCAAAAGAAAGTCTGCATAGGAGCCTAGTTTTTTCCCCAGATCTATTATTACAAACTCTGTGTTGCGAATTTAATATGATAAAAATATTACCATTCGTGGCAATTTAGATGGCAAGAGTCTGCTGAAAACTTGAGATCTCAGGGACACAAATAACACATGGGACAATCTTGTGTCGGGATGTTTGATGCGCTTTACCTGCTGTATAATATTGGAACACGTTCTCTTTAGTTTCCAGATCGCTTGAACGCATTCCCCTTAAAATGTAGAACGCATTATTTGTGTTCTCTTAGTGTTCCTTCAGAGAGTTCCTTTAGTATTCTCTCAGCGTTCCCTGACTTCCCTTAGCGTTCCTTTTTATTTTATTTTATTTTATTTTATTTTATTTTTAATTCATAAACACAAAACATACAATGATACATACATTATCAAGATTAGGGATAAAAACATTACAGGATACACTATTGGGGGGAAAAAAAAGAAGAAAAAAAAAATATATATATATATATATATACGAGAGAAAACCTAACGACGTCAACTAAATAAGTATTCTCATTGGAGTCATGAGCACTTTGTCAAACCTAACTTATACAGATTACGTAAAACTTAACTTAAAAACTTGTTAGAGGCTTAATTTCGCTTTTTAACTTACAAATCCTTCAATACTAAATTTAAATTCCAATTTACTTATAAATTCCTTCATGCTTCCTTTTTTGAGTTTAATTTTTTAGTATAGATATAATATTTAGCAAACAAAAGTGCATAATTTAGCTTTTTTTAACACCTTAAGGGGTTTACCAGTATCAGCTCCATTCTGTAGTTTCCCAAAGAGTTGTTCTATTGTACTTAATGAGAAGGAGGTGTCATTTCTTTGTTAAACCATTTAATGACTTCAGAAAAAAATTCCTTCGACCAATTGCAGTGAATGAAGGAGTTGCTTATTGAATCAGATTCCTGACAGTACATACATGTCATGTGTTTTTCTATACCATATAAGAATAACTCCTTCTTTGTCACTATAATTCTATGTAGAAGTTTGAAGTAAAACTCTCTTAATTTGTTTTCCTTGCAAATGTTTCTTAAGTATTTAAAATATACATTTAGCTTTAGATCGATCGATTGCAGGTCACGAGCCCATTTTTTAGCTGCCTTAAGTTCTATATCCGCTAAAAGTTGTCCATAAAAAGCCAGTAATAACCTTTACTCTTCATTTTTAGTAGGTTAATATTGATCGTAGGTGAAAGTTGAAAAGATATGTCGTCCTGTGAGAAAATAAATTTGCTGGATGACGCCACGAATGCAAAAATGCAATGCAAAACCGATAAGACAAGGTTTTACCTACAAAAGCGAGGTGGTTTCATTCGACGGAAAAGCGGGGAAAATAGTCGATGAACTCTTTCTCGTCCCCAGGACTCCCCCGGGGCCAGCTTGAAAATAGTGACTGGACTCTGGACTGGACTCTTGACTGAACTGTCGACTAACTTGCAAATTTTGTTAACAAGTCTCAAACTTATAATTAAACTCTTTGCACTAGCCATTGGGTCTCTGGGTTTTTGCTTCACTGTTTGTGTTTTTCGTCATCAGTTAGTTTCTTGTTGTTGATTCCGTTTACATAAACTTCTATATGTATTTAGGTTGTATCGCTAAAGATATTTGTAGGATTATTTATATTTACCTTGTGTACAAACTTATCTCTAGAAATCTTAAAACTCAGAATTCTGTTTTGTTTGCAAATTACGCACATATAGCCACAATTCTATTATTAATCAACAATCGAGCAGTGCAGTGGATCATTATATCTTGTATTATTATACTGATTGAAACAAAACAGATAACAATACATGTACAATCACGGTAGCTTCTCTCAATGTACAGGGCCTGGGGAATAATGCCAAAAAAAGAGAAGTTTAATATGTTTAATTGGCTGCGATCTAAAAAATTCTCAATTTACATGCTCCAAGAAGTGCATTGTTCAGAAGAAACTTCACACCTATGATATGGGCCAGTGAATGGGGCTACAAAAGCCATTTTAGCTGTTTTTCCAGTAATAAAGCAGGTGTAAGCATCCTTTTTAACAGCAATTTTGACCTTCAAATCATGAAACGTTTATCGACAACTCATGCAGGCCGTTTCATACTCTGTGAATAAAGAACACGGTTTAGAAGAAAGAATCGCGTTGCTAGAAAGAGAACTGGAAAACCCCTCTGTCAGCGTAATGCAAAAAAACAATCACAACAGAGCAACTTGTTGGCTTTAAAAGTGAATTAGAAGAAATAATTAGATGGCACACCCAAGGGGCGATTTTAAGGTGTAAAGCTAAATGGTACAATGAAGGCGAAAAAAATACTAAATATTTTCTTAAAGGGAATCTCGGCTGAAAAACAGTATTAGCTCTGGACAACGTATACTTAATGGTTCTCTGTAACTAGTCTTGGGGTTTTAAGTCGATATTTCCGTAACTGGTTCGAATGCAAAGTGTTCTGTTTTCAGTTTAAATATATTGCGCGCCGCCATGTTTCATTATGGTAATTTTATGATGTCATTGTGTTGTCGGAGACTTTAATTTGGAGTCTACAGAAGAAGATTGCGCGGTTATTGAGCCGGAATATGCATTAGATGCACGTACATATCTCTAATTTCACACAATGCTGACTTAAGGTGGTTCCCTATAGTTTTATGACCGAGCGCGCGCTGTTGACGAAAGCTTACGTAATGTAGGCAAAATCGGGAAAACCGGAAATAAAGCTTGTTATTTTTGCGTAGCGTTATCTCGAAAGTTTGCTCGGTGACCTATCCGATTTTTTACGTGCAACCAATATTCAGTATTTCTCGTTTTTAGAGAAAATTGAGAACAATTTATCTAGTGGAATTTTTCTTTTATCTTGCAACGGCCTTTTTGGAAATAACTCGGCTTCCACTAGATAATGTTTTGTCATATCTCCAAAAAGGTAAGAAAATTTGAAGGGCTTTCGAAAATATAAGAAAAAATGATAGGTCACTGAGTTAGTTTTTAAGGAATTTTGCAAAAACTGAGTTTTAGAGGCTCTTTGGACAGAGCTCTGCCATTGCCGTGGCAACATATATGACGTCAGAAACACCCTTAAAGTATTGCCTGACAATAGTGTAATACAGACATCCAAACATTACCCTTGTGATGCGCAACATCTTTTTGTAACCTTCATCGTCTTACACACACCTTTAGCAGTGAAAAACCCTTTCAAGCCTCCTTAAGTTGACGTATTGAAAACTAAAAGTGAATTAAAGTGGCAAAGGACCGCGAACGAAAATGCTTCTGCTATACATAGGATCTGTGAAAGATTTAATCAGCCAAAAATAGAAATACAAATAAAGCTAGTAGGCAAGGCTGATACTACGTAGAACACTTAATGCGACAATGACACGATAGAGTCCAAACTGAAAGCCGAAATGCAACGCACGACAACGCAATGACGTCATAATCTTCCATCAAACTTTGCGAAAACAAACATGGTGGCGCATGGGAAATTTGAAAGTAGAAAAAGCAAAACAAATCGCCTAGTATTCAAACCAGTTAAAGAATTATCGACTTCAAACCCCTAAACCAGTTTTACACAAACACCAACTTATGATTTGGAGCAAAACTGTTTTTCAGCCGAGATTCCCTTTAACCTTGAGAAAAGACATTTCAAGCTCAGCACAATAAGTCAACTTAAAATTAATAAACGCGAATTTATCACCTGATAAGAATACCGTATTATTGCGGAATGTGAATAACTAAAGTAGCTATTAAAGTTTGTTTTCTAATGGTGAGACATCCAGATGAGAGTGAGCGATGTGAAGATGACAATATATTTCTTTCCAAGCGCGATGTTTTTAAAGCTAGGATTTTCTGTTTCCCAACATGAAATTATTAACTTCACAGGTTGACAAGCGGCAAAAAAATAATTTCTGATTTGAGCCGTGAACATTCAAACCGAGTGTTTTGATTTCAAATCATGAAACCGAACCGATAAAAAAAAACATTACTTTAAATCAAATAAAAATCATTCTGAACCGAGCGACAACAATGATAGAACCCAACAAAAATTAGTCAAGTCACCATGGAGGGGATTGTTCCAGAGAGGTGGGGAGTTAAAGGCCCAGGAAATTCCTGAGATTAGTTGAGTTATTTTATACACAATCGTGTTACATCTAAAACAAGAATTTTCGAAGAAAATATAACCGGGCTTTTTTATCAAGCAAGCAAGCCGTTTTACCTGCTTTCTTGCTTGAAATCTATCAGATTAGTCACGGCAGTCACGCTGAAGTCTGATGTTTGCGTATAGTGCCTACGTCAATTTCTTGCCTCTGAGCAGTCTTTGAAGATCATTCCTCAATATAAAGCCAAAGTTGAATAAGAGGAAAAAACACGACAACATAGGTACGAATCGGTTTTGAACCATCAATCGCAGACGTTCCGCGTTGCACCATCATCATTCGCAGCTATTCTAGTCACAGTTCGACAAATTGCGTGAGTCAAAATGTGATATTGTAACGTAATGGTTGTTATTTATAAATCTTCTGCATACAAGGAAGTGAATTGCTGCACCAACACGAAAAAGTAATGTATTTCACACTAAATAAACAGCAGAGTATTCATGTTCAAATCAAAAGTAATAGCTTGATATGAAATTTGACCTAACGGCGACCCTGGTTTATCACAGACGTTGACTCATGTGACCCATGACGTAATCGTCCTTATTTATAAATCTGCATTTCTCAGCAAGTTTCTGTTTTTCTCAGAAAATATACGGAAAAGATATGTATTTCACACAAAATGACAATTATTTAACAGGACAATATTCATAAAATATCATTTAGGCAAAGGATGACCCTGGCGAAATCTAACGTAGCCTTGATAAAAACATAGGCACGCAATGCGTGCAAGAGCTATTTTTTGGCGTGGTAAAGAATGGTGTTATGGAGCATGAAAAGATTGGATTGGAAACTGTAGATCATGTTGGTTGTTTTGAGTTGGCAGATTGGCTTTAGTATAGTGTATTTTAAGTTATCAAAAATCAAGCGATGTGGCTTGTTTTCCTGGCAAACAGTTTTGTGCTGGTCAAGTTGATTATATTCAATGGACGATCGAATGTTTCCAGTCAGAGAATATTCAAACGTTTTTTATATTTTATTAATTTTACTTGGGTGGTTTAAGTTTTAAAATTGCGAATTGTAGTTAAAAAGGAATATAAAGTTTGGTGTCGTCGATTAGAAAATAATGCAATTCTTGGATGTTAAAAGCGTAACGTGAAAGAAATAAAAAAGAGATTGGACTGCATTGGTGTTTTGAGATAAAGAATATTTTCCAAACATTTTGAAAAGTTACATTTGTTACCGAGTGGTCAAACTCAAAGACTCGAAGGGTTGAATGTCAGAGCAGTCAGCTACGCATGCTCCCCCAGTCCGCGATCGAGGTGGAGAGGATCGCAGGCACACCGAAACACCCACAGCTGGAGATTGAGCCTACCCCACCCTGGGAGTGCAAATTCCCACCTCCAGTCCAATAGTTGACTACTATAAATAAAAACGGTTCTGTGAGGGGCAGTTGTTTTTACATCTTCCTTTAACTACCAGGCAAAGAAACAGTTGGAAACGAATGCGTGACAATTGAACAAACCTGCGTTACACATGACAAGGGTCAACAAAAGTATTTTATTTAGGTATTAAAACATAAACCATTTGTGTTGTGGTTCATCAAGAAATATTTGTGCCAGTACAGTGTGTTGTTTTAAATATTAAATTGTACTCCTTATCATCGTATAATTAAAAGCCTTAGTGAAGGTCTGCTTAAAACATTCATGTAAATTTGATTGATGACCTTTTGACCCTGACATGTTGTAATGCATTTATTAATCAAATACAAAATGCTAAAATTTAATGACAATTCACATAGCAGAACACCAAGAACTGCAAATCCTCACAGTACCTTGAAGGAAAACAATTTTTTGATTTCATTCCAAAGAAAAACATCACGTTTTTATTAAAATTTCGGCTCTTTTACATGTAATTAAATTAAATTTACATTTGAAAACAAGTGTATCAAATTATATTTTGTTTTCGATATCCATATTTCTACTGCAGCAAATTTGCACCAAACTGGAAATAAATGCCATATATTGAAAATCCTTGTGATAAAATTGAAGAGAAAAGATTTTATTTTATTCAACACGCAGATATTTATCCAACTGAGAAACAAGAACTAATTCAATTATCACAAGCGTTTGTACGAAAAACAAAAGTATCAGGTTACATCCTTTGCATGAGAAACAAAAGTATCAGGTTACACACGCCGACAGGGCGTTACTAAACACAGGAACGGAACGGAATGTACCGGAATGACCCGGAATGTACCGGAACGAACCGGAATGGTACCGGAATGACACGGAATGATACTGGAATGAACCGGAATGATACCGGAATGAACCGGAATGACCCGGAATGAACCGGAATGACACCGGAATGAACCAGAATGACACGGAATGATAACGGAATGATACCGGAATGACACCGGAATGACACCGCAATGACACGGGAATGACCCGGAATGTACCGGAAAGAACCGGAATGAAACGGAAAGACCCGGAATAACATCGGAATGACCCAAAATGTACTGGAATTGTACCGGAATGACCCGTAATGAAAGGGAATGACACCAAGATTTTCTGGTTTTCTCACTTCCGCGCGTGCGTCTTTCGAATAAAAAACTTGAGAAAAAATGAAAAGGTTAAAATTGAAATTCAAGAAGTGTGATTTGCCAGTAGTTCATACAATAACCTGCGATCAGGCAATTTTTTTCGCGCTCTCATTTACTCTTCGTCTTTTACGTGGTCACGCTCAATTTTTACGTGACCTCCTTAAAGACAATGCAAGGAGCGCGAAAAATTGGCCTGATCGCAGGTTATTCATACAATGTACTTTTCGACGAGGTCTATTGTTTTCGTGGCATGTTGCGCTTTCTTTAATAAGGGAATAGTATCTCAATCGAAAATTATAACAAATACAAGGTGGTTGATAATTCAAGAACATTTTTTTAGATTTTCAGTGTTCATCGATATCGGGGTCTCATTCCATAGATTTCGCTCCCATTCTGGGTTATTCCGTCATCTTTCTTTGTTGTTATGGGTCATTCTGGTATCATTCCGGTTCGTTCCGGTACATTCCGGGTCATTCCGGTTCATTCCGGTGTCATTCCGGTTCATTCCGGTTCGTTCCGGTACATTCCGGGTCATTCCGGTACATTCCGTTCCGTTCCTGTGTTTAGTAACGCCCCACGCCGACATTACAACCAAAAGTATCACATTACATACGTTTCTGTTTTACCGAAATTAATATGGTAAACATTCGGATAAAACGTAACAAGTTCTGTGAATAAAATCAACCCAAGAAGATTGACCGAAAGTCAACTATTAAAAAGACAAGAGAACTTGCGTAAGCATATTTCAACTTTTCTCTTCAAAATATCTGCTCACGAATTTACCACTTCCCGTGAAAATTTCTGCACTCAACAGCAAAACATCGAAATAGCGCGTGTTTAGCAAAAATCAAATTCTGTTTGGCATGATTCGTCACCGAATCCTCGAATATTCAAAGTAGTTACTTTAGCGCGGAATTCTCAACGTACCGGGGAAAATAAAAGAGACTTCTGGTAAAATCTCATGAATGAACATAACAGTAACAATACAAAGGATACTAGGTCTTAGTTTTCGAGGGTCGTAGTTTTCGTAACACCCCTATTTCTTCTTCTTTATGTTTGTTCTTTCGTGGTTGATCGAAGTTCTTACTGCATGCTGAATCGGCGCCATTCATACTTTCAGATGTCAAGTTCAGTATTGGTCTCATCAGGTTTTCCTTTTCTGGTGCTTATCACTAGCTTAGCTTAGGTTGCCTTCATCTTCTCGAAGGGATCGATGTCTTAGTTATATGCCTGCCTTTACACACAAACAAAGATGGCAGTCCTAAAATCGCTCTTCTTCTCAGAACTATGCCGCTTTACAAACGGCAATTTCATTGGTTGTTGAACTTAGTGTTGTTGATGGTAGTCCGATTTGATTGGTCGGACAAACATACATACCTACCTCGCTACATCGTCCAATACGACAGCTAAGAAGCTATTTTTCTAAAAAAAAATAGCTCAAAAATTGATCTAATGGCGCTTCCAGTGTATGTGATGTACGTACGCACCTCACAGACAATCTCTTCAAGTCACGATTCGACGTGACCCTATGACGTAATCGTCCAAATATAAATCTGCACGTCTCAGCAAGTTTCTGTTTACATAAATCTGCGAGTCTGGGCAAGTTTCTGTTTCCTTTTCGGAAAAGAAATGTATTTCACACAAAACAAACAGGACAATATTATGACCCTGGCGAAATGTACGTAGCCTTGATAAAAAATTTGATCTAATGGCGCTTCTAGTGTATGTGATGTACGTACGCACCTCACAGACAATCTCTTCAAGTCACGATTCGACGTGACCCTATGACGTAATCGTCCAAATATAAATCTGCACGTCTCAGCAAGTTTCTGTTTACATAAATCTGCGAGTCTGGGCAAGTTTCTGTTTTCCTTTACGGAAAAGAAATGAATTTCACACAAAACAAACAGGACAATATTATGACCCTGGCGAAATGTAACGTAGCCTTGATAAAAAAAAATTGATCTAATGGCGCTCCTAGTGTGTCCACCTAGTAGTGAGTACAATGATTTAATATTTTGACGAGTCAAACTCACCGACGTTGCGAAATCTGTACGCCGCTCCGATGTGTTTACGCGGTCCTAAATTAATATCTATTTGGACCAGTCCAACTTTCACATAGGCTCGATTTCCGCCGCTCTCTCGAGTCCGGGCTTCGTTCTTCCCGAGAAAATCTTTCACAAGGCGAATACATTCATATATATTCATACTCACCCCTAGCTCTCCTCCTAGCACTTTGGCGGAGTAGAGGTATAAGAGATCGACGACAAAAAAAAACAGAAGCTATTTTATTAACCGGGCTGGGCCCCAGGCCCACGCCCGGTTAATAAGTTTATTTTCTCCCAAAAGTGCTTTTGAAGATCAGAGCTTTGCAAACAGTGTTCTTGCTGAAGGGCTCTGTCATAATTTTATCACCTTCATGCAAAACTCTTGCTTGGAATTAAGCCCTTGTAAAGACCTGGGACCCCGTAGTGCCGCAAGATCTTCCAGAACACGTCCGATCTACAGAATCAAAGGCCTTCTCGAAGTCTACAAAAGCCATATATAGCCCAGTGTTCCACTCCAGGGTCTGCTCCATGATGATCCTCAGAGTTGGTATCTGGTCACGGCAGGATTTCTCTTTAAGAAGAAGGCAGCGTGGCCGAGTGGTTTATTAGGACGCTGGTCTTGTAATCCGGAGGTCCAGGGTTCAAGCCCTCCATCCTGCCACTAGCTGGATTTGTTCTCGGTAGTTCCGAGTTCAACTCCTCTTGGTCACGCTTGTAAAATAGCCAACTGGTCTGCCACCTGCCAGTTGGGATTCTTAACCATGTTATGTTCATTTACAATATTTGTTTCTGTATTTATATGGCCCCACAATGTAAACTACTGAGTTTACCAGTAATAATGGCTACTGCGCTTACGCAAGTAGCCATTATTGCCGTCGTCAAAGCATTCTTTGTAACATTCCTGTGTAAGACTTTTTTGTAACAATTCTTAAAATTCCTGTGTATTCATTACTGAACATGATATGGCATTGTTCGATTGTTCCGCGCCTTCATAGACGGTGGTGACTCAAGTGCAAAAAAATGTTTAAAAAGAAGATTGGCATATTTAGTTAGCTCTGTGGAGAGAAATTATGTTGCAAAATAAATATGAAAGACAAGTTTATTTTTAAAAGCTTTTATTTTCGGTAGGAGGTGTATTTCTCTTGACAACTACTAGCAGGGTCGCGTTTGATTGAGCCACATTCTTGAAACTTTTGTCGAGAAGCCGCTGGTCTTTTAGAGTTCTTCCGTGAAAATTCATTTGTTTGAATTTGTACTATCGTTATCAAGTTTCCTGAAATAAAGATAATAAATATTATAAGTTGCTAAAATGGGAATAGGAGTTAAGATATTTAATAAGAAGGACGGAGGATTTTTTCTAGTTAGTAATGCAGGGCTGCAAATAACAGTCGGTCATCGGACAATGGCCGACCAAAAGTTGCCAATGTCTGATGAAATACCAACTTTGGTTGGACACTAATGTCCAGACAATTTTTTTTGCCTTCAACGCAAACGCTAACGAGTTTTATTCTAAACACAAACTACATGTAGTTTACTCTGCGATGACAACAGGTTCGCTTATCAAGCAGTACTGTAATATGATGTCCGCCCTCATTTTTGTTTTGTCCGACCAAAATGGTGACTTAGTCGGACACATGTCCTTTCAAGAAAAAATAATTATTTGCAGCCCTGGTAATGTTTATGTGGGAGCTGTATTTGTTTTGCTAGGCTTCAAGACACCTCTGGCTTTAAGGAGACTTACGTTTAAGCCTCGAGGGTTTGAAGCCGCGAAAAGAAGATGGCATGCTACTTAACTATAGCAGAGTATTGCTGAATGACCTAATGATTTTTTTATGTTAACGTGAATCGTGCCGTGTACTTTAATTACCTTTTGAAAATAGTCACAGCTTCAGCTGTTTAAAGGGTGATGAAACAGTATCATTACAATTAGTTTTACAAAACAAGCAATTGATAAAAAGATAAATGAAATTTCTACAGGTAACAGGTTATCGTATGACCCGATATTCGTTAAGCTTTGAGTGATCAACGTATTTTTGGCTTGTTAGAGTTTCCAATGGATGAAATAACCGTGGTGAATACTGCCGATAAACAGGTCATTGAGAATCTGAAAAACAACGAACTGATATAATTTCTGTGTTTGGATTTTCAAGGCATGAACCAGTGCAGACTTATGGAAAATTACGGTACCTCTTTGAAGCTGCTTGGGTTACCGGATAGACTCATTAATTTAGTCACACGCGTGAGGGATCAGTGAAGTCACGAGAAGAAGCTGAAGAAAGTATTGCTGAGTGACCAAATAATTTTGTTATGCTAGCGTGTTAAATTGTATGACGACAATCAGCGCGAGAAGAGTATGAGTGATGAGTGACTTGAGAATTTTGTTATGTCAGCATGAATGCTGCGAGTCAGGCTGTTGTCAGTGATAAAGCATTTTAAGGTGTATCGTTCAGCGTGAGGTATTACAGTAAATTAATTCAACGCGCTTTTGGGAGAAATGGATTTTAGATCAAAACGAGGAATGAAAATTGTAGACGAACTTATCTGCTTGGTTTGTGAAAAATATCGAGAGCAATTAAATCTTGGTTTGTAGACGAAAGATAAGATCGTCTCATTTGAGCACAGCTTCTGTTGTTTCAGTTATAAAGAAAACAGTGGGTGATTGTGCTCCGCGCATGACCATGATCGCACTCCACGCAAATCGCGCGAATCCCAAAACAAGAGAGCCTGCTCGCAGGTTCTCTAGGCTATGAACAGAGCAGAGTTTGTTTTCCGCAAAACGTTTCTGTTACGTTAACGTGAATCGTGCTGTGTACTGTAATTACCTTTTCTTTGCTTGCATATAAGCAGAGTCACGCGCGAGGAGCGAAGCCGCGAGAAGAAGCCGGCAAGCAAAGCGACCAGAAGGTAGCCTGCATAGCTGACGATTTCATTGGCACGCGATGGCAAAATACGCGTTTGCTGAAGCCACGAAAACGAAGGCAAAATACGCGCATGGCCGCCGAAACTGGCAAACTACCGGCAAGGATTAAACATGATTAAAGACAAATGTCTGTTTGGAGACGATATACTTAAAGCATTTACAGAATAGTACCCTAGGTGAGAAGGTTTTTTTCCTTTGAGAAAATTACGAGCGGCGAGTCACACTTTATTGCCGTCACTTACCTTCGTCATCCTCAGACACCCGCGGGTATTGTTATACATCATTACAGATTCGCGCCCATTGAAAAACGTCGCACGGGAAAATGTAAATGAGCTAGAAAAGAGTCAGAGAGCATGCGTAACTAACGCCAGGCCTGCCAATGTTACTGTCAATCAAGTAATCCCCTGTGTAAGTCGTTTTCATGAGTATTGTTCTTGCTCAGACTGCCGAAACGTGGCGCTATTCATCGAAGAAGAATAGACGAAATTAGTAGGGCTATCTTAATTAGGCTATATTGTTTAAAAATCGCTCAGTTGTAAAATTTAATTGCCGTAAAACTGTCGGCTTTGTGAATTTCTCTAAACGCTGAATAAACGTACGATTGCTCGCTTTCAATACAATCAACGATCGGCGAAGGGGAGCGAGACTTCCGAAGTTTAACAATAGTTACACCATGAAGCCAACAGTATATGTGACCCTCCACGGGATTTCAGTTACTTTGGTGTTGACACGCGCACGACACGTTCGCACGGTAAAACAAAAGAGGCATGCTTTAACACGGAACGACCGTGTTAAAGCTTGTTCCTCATTAATATTTTCTTTTGTTTTATACATCATAATAGAGACAAAAGAGCTAAACAATGATCCGTGTCAGTGTTCTTCAACAAAAGCTACCGTGCGAATAACGCACGCACACGATTAGCGTGCGAAGGTACGCACACTTACCGTGTGAAGAACGCACGCGAAAGTACGCACACTTAACGTGCGAAGAACGCACGCTACTACCGTGCGAATGATTGTTTTCAGTTCCAGTTTCAGACAGAAGTCAAGACCGTCTGTATCGAGTGTTGCACTCCCTCTTGCCACAGGATCATTGACATCAGATGTTTCTTTGACATTCTTCTGGACCAGGGCTGACGACTCGATCGCGATCGTATAATAACTTGAAGTTGGAAGCTGTTTAAAAGTGCTTTTTCGCTTTCAAATTGAGGAAACATTTTTTTACAGAAACTTTTAACATTAAATTTTGCTAGTTAGACGTGTTTGCATCGTTGAAACAGCCATAAAAACCCTTCAACTGTCGAAAACAAAGGACGCCATTATTGCTGTGTTTCCTACCCAGGCCCACTCGTTCTATGCTCATTTTGTTGCATGGCAACAAAACCTATAATTGGACACATTTGTCCAATTTCTGTGAAGGGATTAACTGGGGCTCGTTATATTGGGCTGAAGAATATCGTTTGTTATAGCGAGGACTATCTCCGAAATCTCGGCCTCTGAGTATTCAAGTGTCAGGTCTTCGTTCTCGTATGTTTCACCATCGGCGTCATCTTCCGATGAATACTCGCTTTCCGATACGTTCTCTTCATCTTCATAGGTTCTCCTAACATGATATTCTAACATCACCTCTTCAAGCTCTCTCGTTAAATCTTCTGAAAATATTGAATAGTCGTCTCGCACTCCATGCTTACTTTTGAAAAAAGATCTCACAGTTCAACTTGTAAAGTTTATATGGGAACCCCTCTGCGCGACTTTTGGCACAGTGGGCCTGGACCGAGGTAAACGACATTCAAAATGGCGGAAATATGGCATTGACTAATTATAAAGACTCAGTTGTTGTTTATTGCAGGCTGCGTTGATTAAAACGATGAAAGCACTAGGAAGAAATATTGTCACTGAAATACCATGTCGGAATATAAGTGGAAGCTGTCAGTTTTGGAGAGGCGATAAAAAAGCAAAGATACACGCTTACGATCGTGAAATGAACATTCAAACTGATTTGGAAGAATTTAATAGAACTTCGGACTCTAACAGACGCTCAAGTCTCATTTTAAAAGACTATAATGTATAAATCAGGCTCATCTTATTCAAGCTAACTGTGATGGTAGTTGAAAAGAAAATCAACGGACCGTTCGAAGCGCTTCGAACACATTTCGATTCGTTGTGAAAGTACATAAGGCTTATCGTCAAATATCTCAGCAAGCTGTGTGCATGCCGCGGAAGCTAAGATTTCTACCATGTCAAGAAACAAAGCTTTTTCGTACCGTGCTACCGTGTCAAGAATACAAAGGTTTTCCATGTCAAGCTACCGTGTCAAGAATACAAAGGTTTTCCGTGTCAAGCTACCGTATCAAGAATACAAAGTTTTTCTGTGTCAAGCAGGTAAGAACAATACTGACTAACACGGAACACGGTAACTTTTGTTTTGCTTATTAATTATGCACATATCGGATTTCTTAACACGCTAAGCATGTCGTGTTACAACCGTGCGAACGTGTCGTGCGCGTGTCAACACCAAAGTAACTGAAATCCCGTGGAGGGTCACATATTACATAGCTATGCTTTTTTAAATCCCGTTATTGCTGTCGGATCTAAATAACTATATTTCTTGCAAGTTTGAGTCAATTTACTTCGAATTCGAAAGCAAATAAAACATCATTCTGCGACAACACGGCACACAAGCGCGAGCGCGCGCTCATCAACAAGAACTTATCGATCGATCGGCTCGATGGCAAAGCATGCCGAAGACTTACATCATAAAAACGATAAAAACTGCTTTTCACTTCAACCAGGATCCAAAATAAAAACAACTACTTGAACTTTTTCGATTACAAAGACAAACAGATGACTGGATTCCCACACGGCGGACGTCGCTTCGATGTTTTGTTGTGAAAGATTACTCGTGTGGTTTTGCATAAACACTTCATGATCCGTTCAATTAAACAAGCATCCTTTACGGACGAAATGTGCATTTCGACACTTCCAAACAATACTAATTGCTCGTATTGTATCTGCATTGTCTCTAAAAGATGCAAATAGAGAACCTTCTAACTCCCTTTTGGGAGTTCGGCACTTTCACGCAAAGAAACCGACATCAGCGGTAGCCGTTTGATCGAAGCGTTGCGCCCGCCAAGCATCATGGGTACCCCACTTTTCCCGGGCGACACGTTTCAATGGGCGCGAGTCTGTAATGATGTAGTTTTGAGAATTGTACACGTAAAGTTTGATCTACGTATTTTCTTTTAGTTAGCATTTCTGTGAAATGTAATTACCTTTTCCAACCCTCTTTGAATTGAGGTCAATGAGTCAATCGTTCACATCTTCAGTCAATTCAGTGGAAAGACTGTTGATGCAACTTATGAGTGATTCAAACAGAATCACCACATGTTCAGGCCATAGACGGAAGGCTGCATCGGAGTTTACTATTGCAGATCTTCGAGTGGAGTCACTTGTAGTGTCGAACGTACGTTGAAAACCGATTATGACGTATTATGAGATTTCCGCCCGTGATTGTCAAGTCTTTGTCATTGATAAATAGATACATGTTGATCTTAGGCTCAAAACAACATTGGCGTTATGTGTTGACATAAGATAAGAACATATCATTTTAAATTATTTTGTAAAGGAAACAAATGCATGCTTGTCTTTATTGATAGAAGATAAAATTTAAAGTTGTACCAGTACAATTAGAAAGGCTCACATGGCAGCAATCATGTAAGGTATAGGTAGCCTGCGAGAGCAGACGTAATTTCCGGCTCGAGTTGCACTGGCGGGGAAACTCGAGCCGGAAATTACGTCTGCTCTGCTAATTGTAAGGTCGCTGTGTAAGCAGTACATGCATGAGGTCCATAAACTTGCAACAAAAAAGAACAAGGGAGACTAAAACGACCGAGCAATTATGGCAGCAAGTTCTTATCTGTATACATGTATTTTATAGTCCCGGGTGTATGGTGGGGCAAAATCAAGATTTTTTAACCACAGTGCATCTCTTCTATCGCATGCTGTTCAGTTGATCCGTGATTGTAGCAGGAAGCAAGATGAGAACTGTGTTTTGATGGGTTCTTGCATGTGTAATAATTTGTTGTATCTTCTGTCCATCATTTCTATCATTATAAATTGTTGTGCGTGGACCTTTGGAAACAGCTGTATTTAATAGGCAAGGCTGTACTGTCCTTGGTCGGGTTATTAACCGGGCAAGGCCTGAGGCCGAGCCGGGTCATAATTCAGTCGAAGTTTTTTTTTTTTTTGGTGTCGAGTGCACTCAGGTCCCCACTCGGCCAATGGGTAATGAACTCCTGCCTGACTAAAGTTTACAAACGTATTGAGTTTTACTTGAAGAGAGTATTCCATTTCAAAAATGCGTTTATGAGTTCAAACTTGCTACACAGAAATTGTCAACAGAGGTTTCGGCAGAAATAAGATAAAGGTGTGCAGGTCATTTCAGGATGTACGTTGTACTCGCTTGAAGAGTTGATTTAGCCGTTATGCAATCATTTGGATATTTATGATGCCAATAAACATGTATGCGAGACTGACGTCAAGTGCTTCGATTCATTCCTTTGACAATTTGCATTGAATCCCGAGTTTAGCAATGAAATACTTTAAAACCTATCTTTATGATATTTCCATATTTAAAGCTAATAGCCTTGACCAAGAAAGTAGAGTTCTGCACTAACTTAAAGTGCCTATGAAATGAAATTTTTTCTTTCGGTATGGAAAGTTTAGCATCTTAATACAACGGAAATGGAAAAATAATTTTTCAAAACGTCGAAAAAGACGTTAGTTCAGAGCCTCGAAGATGCGATGTTTGGCCCAAAAGTGGTTCCATTTCTTTTAGGGACTGGGGCGAGTTTGTCCACCTTGTGACGTAGAAACGTTTGCACTATCGCATTTCACGTCTGTTTTCCTGGGTGTCTTGAAAACTAAGACCTAAGACCTCGAAAACTAAGACCTCGAAAACTAAGACCCCTCGAAAACTAAGACCCCCCCAAAAAAGAAAAGAAAACGAATTTACAACTTCCAGGTCTTAGTTTTCGAGAACTCGAAAACTAAGACCCCCGAAAAAAAGAAAAGAAAACGAATTTATGACGTTTGTTTTGAGAAATTTTTTGGGATGAGTTTGGTGTCGCGCGACTTTCACAATAAAAACAAAATCAATCTTTACCTGCTTGCTCGCTTTTCCATGCATTTGTTTCTACTTCTGATTAATAATGTTAGAAATTGATTGAGTGTAGAAAGTAAACATGAGTTTGCTTTGGTTTTGCTTTACTACACTCTACTCGCGCTACTTTCTTAACCAATCAGTTGCCAAACTAAAACCAATCATAACTTGGTCGCACGCGTTTTCCCGCGGTTGACCTCGGTTACATGTATTTGCTTCGAGTTCTGATTGGTTCTTTGTGTTGTTTTCGTCTATTGTGATTGGCCAAAGTGATTAGTTTGGTTTTGTTTTTAGAGCGATTTTCATTTGAGTGTCATAAACCAAAACCAACACCATGATTGGTTTGGTTTAGCATCTGATTGGTTGAGTAGGTGGCGCGAGTTTTTTAAACCAATCACAGAACGTAGTAAAGCAAAACCAATTTCGGATTACTTTTGATACTCAATTGAAAATCGCTCTATTACACTCAATTTAAAACCGCTCTATTTCGGTTTTGGTTTTACAACACTCGATTGAAAACCGATCAATGGGCGCAAAAAATGTTGATTTCACGTTCACTGACCAAAGCTATCAGAGAAATACGCCTGTCAGAAGATAAGGAGTAATGGCTCGAGAATCTGTAAGCATTGTGGACCGCCACATTGGTACGCCTAATGTTCGATAGACCTTGAATTCCAGGATATACTGTTGTACGAAAATGCACTTGTTTCTGGAGTTAAAGGGTTACTGTTTTTTTCGTTTTTTCTTGTTTATTCGTTAGTTTAGGCAAAGAGGTAAGGACTCTTTAAGGTTACTGTTTTATAAGTCACGGGGGTGCTGCAAACGTTTCCCTGGATCGAATCTAGTCTTCATAGCAATGCTTGAAGAACATGTATCAAAAAAGTACACATATCAGATAAATTAGTTTTAACACCCTTTTTGATGTATAATTAATTAACTTTGTCCTAAGATTTCGTTACAGTTCTTGAAATACAAGACTTGCCGAAACACTTTAATCGCAATGACTTTTCCTCGAGGACACTAAAGAACGCCTGGTCGCATGTTAATTGCCAGGAGTTTAATCCGTTTTTTTCTTGGAAATCATGGACTCTGAAGCCCCATACAAAGCCTGTTATTGTTTCAGTTAGAAACACACGTCAACGCTATGGGGATGTTGTGACTTGAACATTATTTGAAGTAATAGAGATAGCATTATGCTTAATGTTTTGATGTTGCGGGTTTAAAGACGGTAGACAATTATTTCTTAATGGTGGCTTTACCGATTTCTTACTATCTAATTTCGTTGGATTATGGTATCTATAAATCGGCTATAAATCTATGGTATCTATAAATTATGGAGACAACCGTTTTGTTAATGTTTCACTGTTATATCTTTCAAGATAAGGGTTTTTCTCCCTTTTAATTGAAATTAGTTGAAATTAGTTATGTCTTGGGGTTTTTCAAGCTTTAACTGAATAAATTTTACATTTGGCATATAATTAATTCTGTATTTATATCGTACATGAGAATCGTAATGCATTGTGGAAGGAGTGATTATGCAATGTTGAAACCGGCGATGACAACGCCGGATAATCATGGATTGGCCAGCCAAAGGCGACCGGCTGAACTGATCCCAGATGAAAAGGAGAAGGAGCATTCTTATTGCTTCCCTGAGCGGTCCGAATTTTGCGATACTAGTGAATGTATCGACCACGCACGAAATGATTTCCGTACTAATGAAAACCGTCTTTTCCCAATAGTCTGGCCTACAATTTTGGCATAAAAACTCGCGCTTGTTTCTGCATGACTTTACACTATTGAAATGAATTTAAGGCTCATGGATTTGTAGGCTTTCAACAAAACTTGCATTGGACAAGACGTCGGGTATGTTCGGGTCGGGCATGTCATTATTGAGTCATTATTCATATTTGGTAACGCAACCCTAGGCGAGCGATATCCACACCAAACTCGTCCAAAAAATTGCTCAAAACAAACGTCGTAAATTCGTTTTCTTTTTTTTTTTCCGAGGTCTTATATTAGTTTTCGAGGGGTCTTAGTTTTCGAGGTGTTAGTTTTCGAGTTCTCGAAAACTAAGACCTGGGAAGTTGTAAATTCATTTTCTTTTCTTTTTTGGGGGGGTCTTTGTTTTCGAGGTCTTAGTTTTCGAGGGGTCTTAGTTTTCGAGGTCTTAGTTTTCGAGACACCCCTGTTTTCCTCTCACATTGCTTACAATCTCAGTGTTATTTTGCGAACTAAGATACTGTGTAGGAGTCAGATTTGAGCAAAAATCGATCAATAAGTGTGTATTAGAAACTGTCTCATATTTCTGCAGTCTGCTAGAGATGATTTGCGACATTTCAGCGGCGGAATTAGAACGGCCCAATGTTTTGTCACAGTGCGCCCGTGATGCGAGGGAAAAACTGAGCTTATAGCGATCAGATCTTCCGATTAGATGTGAATCCTTTAAAACACAGCAAAGTCAGAGCAAGTTCTTCCTAGGTAAGCTCAGTCATTTAAATCGTACTTTGCTTAAATGCTGTCTTGTTTAGTCTTTGTAAGAACTAGAAGCCGAGGCCGTGCGGGCCATGCGCGCTAAGATTGTTTTGAGGTCGTGTCACGGTGATTAATTTGATTGAAGATATATCGTATGCCTTCTTATAAAGAAACTAACAATATATTTCGGTTCTTGAAGAGTCAAAATAATTTATAAGGACTGCAACGCGTTTCAATAACACAATGTTAAAATTAATTTAACATTCAAAGAGCGTTCCTTGGAGAGTGTGGACAACTCTTCATGGAAAATATAAGCTATTGCGTTGCTCGGTGTTTAATTTGCAAAATTGCCTGCAAGTGGCTGATGAAAACATTTCTCAATCAAGCATTCAACACCAGGCCTGGGACTCTGGGTCCTTTGTTACCAGTAAAGAACAATAATTTTAATGCCCGAAAATGTCTATAACATCAAAACGATTATTTTGACAAATAAAGCGAACAGCGTGTCACCGGAAATATGTGGCGGTCTTTCGGGTTTGGATATCTGGATTTATTTTACTTTAAAATGCTCAAATTTTGCTGCAAGACCTATTTAGAATCCAAAGTCTCAATATGTTCTGCCTTTACAATGATTTTTGTTCACCAAAGATGCTTTATACGATGACTATACCGATAATTTCTCCACTTGCCTTTGGTCAGGCCACTGTTTATCTCTTATTCCTGTGTTGATGTGCAAACGTTTCTACGTCACAACCCTGAAATGCGATCCGTTTGGCCGCGCGGTAAATGGAACCACCTCGAGTTGAACTTCGTGGCTCGAAAAATAGTGCAAAATGAAGCTTCTAGCCAATAAAACATTTCAATTCTTACTCACATGAACTTAAATTTGTACTTTATGAAATAAAAAAATTCATTTCATAGGCACTTTAAGAATATAGAACAAGATACAAGAATTCATGGAGAATACTGGATTATGGCCTGGTAGTAATGCCACAACACCACTTTATTGCTGTAAATGCGAAAAATGATACAAAATAACACAACAAAATGAAACACCAACTAGAGTAAGCCGTGCCAGGGAGGCCAGAAAAAACCTAACCTAAAAAACCTTGTGGGAAAAACGGATAGGAAATCTGGAGCGAGCCGAGGCACAACTTAAGTCCCTCGCCAGGACTATGTAATTAAACTAAATTATTATAAATAAAAGATAATCTGAATTGAATAGCAATAGAATTAAATAGCAATAGAATTAAGAAACTCCTAAACGATCATTAACGGTGAGCTTGATGTATCTGTCGAAGCACACCTACACCCTGCATGCATATCCGATAAATCACCAGTACCACTCTCCTGCACGCAGGATTTGAAGCGGCACCTGACTTGATACTGTGTGTGCCATAAATAGAAATGTCGTCTACAAAAGGTTCAATGAACTTCTTGAACTCCTTCCTAACAGTAGTGTACGAAATTCCTTTGCTTCCATGAAAATACTTCTTGACTTAGATTTAACAAATTGTCTAACGAGAGGGGTAGATGAACTGGAGGGAAGAAGCTTAATAATTAACCTCTCGGCGATAGATACTGCATGGACAAATAGACTTTTCAGACCTGTCTAATAAGGACGTATGTCCTTCCCTCTACTCAGGTCATTTTAACGCTAAGGTACAATAAACTGACATATAATTACTACAAATAGTAACATCTTGAATGCTAAATTTCGAATTTCATCCATACGGAAAAACCCGGCAAAGCCGACTAAGAGGATGAAAAGAAAACGAATCAGCGAGAGAACTACTTGAAATATAATGATAAGGAATCCTTAGAACCGTATCGACAGACAATGGTTCTTTGGACTGCACGGGACGTGCAAGTTTCCTTCTTGCACCTTATAAGGATGATTTACGAGGTGAGTAGTAGGACATTCTACCACGCGAGCTAGACTGTGACCCCATTAAATACTGTAAATAACAGATTCTATACCAAATATCCTGTATTGTTCTGAACTGAAATTACAGTAAGCTCAGTAATAAAAAGCGCAATATGAAGCGGCTTTGCTGGAATAACAGGAATACCAATCTTGGAAGCCGCCCATAACCAGCCAGACTTGTATTTCTGTACAGTGGATGGAGCCCTGGACTCTAACTGCAAGTCGAGAAGGCCTGGAACTATGCTACGCAAGGAAGGGTCGGTCAAAGAATGTGCTTCACGCCAGATGTAGAACATCTGAAAGATATAAAAGGAAGCTACAGGCAGATAAAGCAAAGTAAAGAAGATAAATAGTGAAATTATAAACATCACACCCCGGCAAGCGCCCAAGTAGCGCAGCCAATTCCCCGGAGACACGATTTATAATGAAATCATGAAACCGAAAGCTGAACAACGCGCCAAAGTGGAGCTGCCAAATAAGGCAAAACACACTCGAATCATGAACGTGACCTAAAGCGTAAGGCCAAACAACGCGCCAAAATGGCGCTGCCAAATCAGGCAAAAACACAATCTCAAATTGAAGCCGTAAAAAACTAAAGGCCAAAATACACGCCAAAATGGCACAGCCAAGTAAGGCAAAAACACAATCTCAAATTGAAGACGTAAAAAACCAAAGGCCTAAATACGCGCCAAAATGGCACACCCAAGAAGGGCAAAATGCACACAACAAAGGTCAAATAAAAATCTGTAATAGCACTACCATACGCCTAAGTGGCAAAGCCAAATCAGGCAAATTTAGAGTTGAACCTTGGTAATTGGGCGTTGTAATAAGCTGTGAAGCGGTCAATGGTGTGTGGACCCCATTTAGCATCGATAACTCGGAACACGGATGGGTTGACGGACCAGTCATCTTTGTCAATGAACCTGCTCAGGAGATCTGCTTTTTCATTAAGTGACCTGGGTATCCATTGCGCTTCGAGAACAATACTGTTAGAAAGACAAAAATTAAAAATCCCATCAGGGCCAGAGACTGAAGATGCTTGGAACTTCAAATATAAACCATTCTGGCAGCACTTTGATTATCCGTAAAATCTTGACTCTATCTCTATGTTTCAATTGAGCAACATAAGATAGCAAGACATAATAAATAGCTTTCAGTTCGCGAAATGTGGAGCTTTGACCAATATCCTCGGTTGTCCACGTGCCGCTAACAACGGTGCCGAGGGAGGCTGAAAATCCTCCAAAAGCTACGTCACTTGAATCGGAAAACACAACTGTATGCATAGCTAGAGGGGGTCTTAGAAAATAAACATTGAAGGAATCGATGTTACAATACCAGAATTTGAACTTTTCTAAAAGACCTGGAGAAAAACGAAGTGTGTGATCCCAAGCGGACCTGGTTTCAATTGCAAAGTACATCTGCCTGGTCAAAAGACGGGAAATCGGGCCGACTGCTAAGGCTACTAAAATGATGGAACCAGCTATC